>JAOXJP010141083.1:0-41960 GCA_025762735.1 Platanus orientalis | reverse complement strand
TGTGAGATGTACATAATTGATTTGGAGCAGTCTTAATTTTTGCATCTTTTCAAATGCTTCAATACTCAAATTTAACTGTTTTGAATTAGGCAAGTTTAGAATGAGGCCTTCAACTGCTTCTGTTCCCTGAAATTAACAAGATATATATATATATAAACACCTGGAGTTTCTAGTAGAAATCATAATCATACTTTCTAGTGGAAACTTTAACCAATTATATGTGACTTAACCACCATATGAAACTGGTTCCTTTGTAAATATCTTGCTAGCGACGAGGGTGGCTGATGCAGAAAGCAAAAATATCTGCAATCTTAGTTAGCTTGTTCACCCAGCAATTTGTACAACATTCATTCAAATATATTGTGTGTGAGTTTCCGAGTGTGTCTTTCTTTCCATAATATGCAGCATATAAATAAGAAAAAGAAAAAGAATAGCCTTAGCTCTTACCGTGTGTTTTGTCAATACATCATAGGCATCATCAAGACGCCACAATCTGCTACGTTTTCCAAGTTCTTCGGGGGATTCTTTGTGAACTATTTCCCTTCCCATATCTCGGAGCAGATTGTGCATCCTCAGCTCATTTTTTTCACTGATTGTTACAAGAGATTGATGAATAAGAACACTGAGTCCAATTTCTGGGAAGAAACCACAACCATCTAGTATTCTAATTGCATAGTCTTTGTCCGATCCGATAAAGAAACATGCAATATCAAGGAATAAATCCTTCTGTATATCATCTAGTGCATCAAAACTTGTTTTGAGCTTTCCTTGAATTTGATTATCAGGATTTCTTTTTAATTTCTCCAATGCACTTTTCCATTTGAAGAAGCTTCTTTTGTCATAAAGGAAAGAACCAAAAACCTCAATAGATAATGGAAGCCTTCCAACATAATCTAGTACATCGTCTGAGAGCTTAACATAATCTCTTACGGGATGGTCTTTCTTGAAGACATGCCAGCTGAAGAGCTGAAGAGATTCAGCATGATTCAATTCTTTAGCCTTATATATTTCATCCACTTCTAACACAATTAGCATATGCTCATCTCTAGTTGTTATGATGATTCTACTTCCCACACCAAACCAAGCACGCTCTCTAACTAATGCATTTACTTGGTTCAATTGATTGACATCATCCAGAACGACAAGAACCTTTTTCCAAAGGAGTCTTTTCTTTATCATAATTATTCCTCTATCAATGTTGCTTATTTTTATGCTCTTTTTCATTAAGATATCAGAAAGGAGTTGCTTTTGTAAATGAACTAAACCATTGGGTTGTTCTGAAACTTCTCTAACATTTTCAAGAAAGCTGCTACCATCAAATTTGTGAAAGATTAGGTTATAAACAGCCTTGGTTATGGTTGTCTTACCTATTCCACCCATTCCACAGATCCCTATAATGCGAACATCATTTGATCCAACATTTAACAACAAATTTATGTCTTCTACTTGGGAATCTATTCCAACTGGGTAGAGGGCAACATTCAAGTGCCTTTGATTTAATCTAGCTAACACCTCTTGAACAACTCCCTCGATAAACTTTGACTCATGCCTGCCAATTATCATGAAAATTAAATAGTGTCAATAACAAGCTATGAAGACACAAAGAAACATAAACTAAATTGATGATAATTACAATTGCTTCTAAAATTTACGCATTCAAAATGTTAAACACTGATATCAAGCCAAAATTAAATAAATGATATAGTTAGATACGCGTAGCCAACCCCAAATAGTTGGGATAAGGCTGTTTGTTGTTGTTGTAGTTAGATACAATTTCACTATGTTGAGTATAGATGAAGGGAAGAGGAAAATCTGCATGCAATCTAAAAATATTGGCTATTCCCTTTTTAATTTATTGGGCCATCTTATGACATTAGGATTCATATTTTCACAATTGTTTCATGATTTACATTCTTTGAATTCCATTTAACTCTCTAAATCTTCTTCAACTTAAATTTAAGCCTTGTGTTGTATTGTAACGTTTAAACTCTTTGAAATTTCTGCAAATGTATGCTTTTGACTCTTCTTCCAATTATTGGTTTTATTTTATATTGTTCCACAATCTGTTAATAAATTGTTTTGTCAAATTTATACATATTAACTAATAAATATAGGCCTCTAAATTTTCTTTCAATTATATCTCTTTCTTTGCAGCATATATCTTAGATTCCCAATGTCCTAATCTCTTCAGCCAAAAGTACCCTTTTTGGCTTATTTTTAGCAAAACTTTTGTCGATGATTCTTTTCTCCTGGTTTTAATTCTCTTAAACATTTCATAATTCCTTTTTTGCAATGTTTCCAAATTTAGATTCTATGCTATTGTATCATTCTCCACAAGAAGGACATAGCCCCTCTTACCATAGTTCTTGAAGTCATTGATTTGATATACTATTTACTAATGTTGCAGTAGAGATCTTGTGGATGGAAGAGCAGGAAATTCATATATCTAGAGGCTGTAAACCATGTAAGATAAAAAAGCTTGCGATTAGCCCTCAGACCTCCAGGGGATTAGGACAAGTGAATAGACTTATCTTTCCATTTTGAGCAGGGACCTCCATTTTTTCGTAAATTTCCCTGAGTAACCTAAGGGGATATTTTGGTATATTAATAAAGGTAAGGGTCTTTCATAAGGAATATGCTCCCTATATATATATTGATTGCATTATTATCAGTACCAAGGTTCAGACACAACTGGCTGAAATGGATGTGTCTTTTATTGCATTATAGGTTTTAGCCCAAACCACAAGTATCAGTACCATTTTTATTGTTTTGGTAGTACTTCAAAGGGAAGAAATGGATTTTATGACATTGATTTAAGTCCTGTTTATTTATTATTTTATTTTTTTCTTTAGGGAAGTTAAGGGATGGTGTATTAGACTTGTCATACAAAATGATATCATGAAGCCATTTAAGCAGATTGTTCAAAATCATAAAAAAATCAGTCATGAAAGTGCCATACTTAGCTATATAGTGAACTCCCCTCATCATCAACCCCTTGACCTACCTAGGTATGTGGTATAAAAAAACAGATTTGAAGCAATACTCAAAAGCATCAGTTATAACTTGCAGAGTGTAAAGTTCACACCCTAATCAAGGTTGTAAATTCTTTTGAAATGTAATTTTTTCCCATCAAATGTCATGTTCCCAACTCCCAACATCCATCCTCCACTCCTACTGACACACTACATCACTGTCCATTCACATGGTTAATTGTGATACAGTCTATGTAGGGAAACTTTTAAGTTAGCTTGGGATAAAGAAATCAATGCCATGAATTTGGCAATTCCTTTCAAGCATGTCTGGTTTCTATTCAATCCCCATTCCTACACTATGATACTACACTAGTATTGTCAATAGAACACTTCACTCTGTCCGTCTCAGATCCATCGGTTCTTAGAAATGGAAATGTACTTAATATCCAGTTTCACAACTGCACACCAAATTAGTGAATAATATTATGAATTTCCTTCATAGAAAAAGAAAAAAACAATTTTCAATGTCCACATCTAACCCTTTCCATTTTGGCTTTCCCATTAAGTTATTATCCTCAGTCTGATAATATAGTCCTCAATCGGCAATATTCAATTAATCTCATATCCCTCCAGATCACACCTGAAACGAAGATGATACCATTTACCCAACAGCCATATGTTTGCTCTGACAAATTTGGAAAACCAAGAATACAACCATCATCAACACCCCTCCCTCCCAACTATATAATCAGCCATTCTCTCAGCCCTCAAGCTTGCTTAGAATGCCCCCACCCCTTGTTTATCAGATTAGACCATTGGTTGTGGATTAAAATACTTTTAGATGATGCCACTGTGGGTCACATAGGTCTTGCGAGCGTTCATTCTATTTCTTTTTTATCATATGGGCAACCTCAAAAGCAGGTTGGCTAGAACTATTGGAATCGAATTTTCTCTGGTTCCTGAAGCTAGGACTCTACAGATGATTTGATACATGTACCAAGCAACTGGGATGATTTTAGGTTACACTGGAAGGAGACTTGGGGATACTAAATTAACCAACATCAATAAACCAAATTCAATGGCCATGGCCACCATTATCGTCCACCGTTTGAACATTTTCGGTTGAGATCAAGCGTTGATCAAAGCTCTCCATTGCCGACACCAATGGGCTGGCACGGGCCACTCTCATCCGCAATAGCAATTTAAACATGCTCTAAAAGTCTATTTTGAGATTAAATCAAATTTTCAATCTATCCGCCACTGATTGATTTTCAATTTCTTAAAAAAAAAGTCTATTTTGAGATTAAAAAAAAAACATGCTCTAAAAGTTTAAAGAGATAGAACACTAATCCTATTTGAAAATAAACACCTACCCTTTTTTTTTTTTTTTAAATTACTAATGCTTTCTTCATTTCAACTTTCTGAAAAATAAAATTGGAAAAGAAAACGCAAAGTTTTACGTTGATTACCCATCGGCGATATTATGTAGATCCCACCCAGACAAATTTGCTGTTTCTCTTAAAGCTGCCCTCCATCTCTTCACCTTCTCAATCTCCCCCTTGAAACGCTCTTCATGTCTGGCAAATGCTTCCGCAAAATCCCCAGTCTGTTTTCGAACATTGGACGGATCGACGTCATAGAAAACAGGGAGAACCGTTTGGCTGATGGTTTTCTGGCATTCTAAGATCTTCACAAGTTTAGCAAGGCAACATATAGAAGAAGCATAATTCCTGGAGAAAACGATGATTGCAACCCTCG
This sequence comes from Platanus orientalis, assembly GCA_025762735.1. Lineage (NCBI taxonomy): Eukaryota > Viridiplantae > Streptophyta > Magnoliopsida > Proteales > Platanaceae > Platanus > Platanus orientalis. The sequence goes on along the minus strand of JAOXJP010141083.1, from coordinate 37,230 downwards.
ATTCTTGGATCGCTTTCAGTTGAGACGAAATATCTTCTCCTATCCTAAGTTCGTCGTCATCCCTGAAGGTATGAACCCCCTTTTGGACCAAAGCCGTGTACAGGTGGTGGGTAAAGTTGTTGCGGGAGTCTTCTTCACCTCTGAAACTCAGGAAGACATCGTAATTCCACGGAGGGTTGGAAGAGGACGAAGAAGAGGCTTGTCGAGTCATTTTGGCAGCCATTGAAAGAAGGACAAAATATCAGGTGGTGGATGCAAGCAGCAGCTGCCTAGTAGAGTTTCGGAATTGAAACGTCTTGCAGTTTGGTGGAATAATAACTTGATGGTAGGGTTGAATTCGGAAAATAAATAAATAACAGCTGATCACCCAACCGGCCAGATATCCTCTGCGTCGCAGAGGGTATGGTTATCAGTATTGGATCGTAAGATCTTACGATCCTACGATTCTAAATCAGCCAATCGGTCCGACTCCTTACTAGGATCTTAGATTATAGGATCTCATTTTGGATCGTGGGATCTTACTATCCTACGATCCGAAATCATCCAAGCGATCCTGGTCGATTATATTATGATCCTACAAAAAAAATATACATGTTTTATAATTATAAAACACTAAAGTTTAATAAAGAAATCTCTGAATATAAATACTAATTACTTAATTCAGGTTAAATTATTAAAGAAAATAATATTTGAATATGACTCTTCTTTTTCAAATTGTTTACATTGTTTTGTTTCTCCTATTGGAGAGTTCAATTACTCAAGCTGAGCAGAGCCAACCAACCCTTGTAACCTATCCTATTTAGTTGTTCTTCAATCAAGATTCAAGAGTAGAACTCCTTATGATAGATCTAGACAATAGTCAAGCCAATGCTAGTTTGATTGGAATTATCACATTTTGATGATATCAATTTATAGGTGGAGTTTCATGAGTTTTGTTTTTAACCGTAGTAAAAAGGGATTGAAATATGAATCCACTTACTTAGTTTAATATGTTTTGTTATTGTAATGGTAGAATTTTGAAAATATTATAATTTGATTAATTTACTTTCTAGGTAATTTGTTTTGAAAAAACTATAATATTTTCTTAGTTAATAGAGATAAAAAGTATAGAAGTTGGACTAAGTTAAATTTTATTCATTTTCCTTTAATAATTTTAATGAATCTTTAACATGTATCATTATTATTGTGATTTTCCCTTTTATTTTTAGTAGAAAGTAGAATCTTACGATCCTTGATCCGATCCATGAGGCCACCCCACCGATCCTACTTAGGATCTCGATTTTAACAACCTTGGCAGAGGGGTAGAGGGGGGGGGGAATTAATTCACTTTTGGAGTTGTCACTTCACTCCCAAAAAGTGAATTGATTCCCCCCTGTCTCGGCTCCCGAGCGTCACAAAGGGGGGCGGCGCAGAGGATACCCCTCGTGTACTTAATCCATTTTTTTATAAAATTTATTGGGGTCTCAATTCGATGAAAGTTAGTAAGCTCAGATGAAAGACGAGCCTCACATGAGGGGCTTCTTGTTCACTCCTAAAGTTTATTGTTTATTAATGGCACCGGAACCGAGACATAGGCATGACTAGGCCAATCAGATGATCACACGTTGCCACAGGTGTGGTGTCGGTCTAAGGCTCTCTGATGATAAAGTTAGACCCTTCCGTAGATCAAATACTATTAGAGAGTTTCTTATATAATGTTTTTTACCCCTGGAGGAGTTGAGAATGCTCCATTTTGTAGTGGGGAGGTATCCGTTGAATGCGAATTGTCCCTATAATTTATGTGAAGGATTTCCGCTTGGAATCATTGGTCGTCTTTTTAAATATGTAGTTAGGTTGTCTATTTCTGAATATGGCTCTCCCTAGTTGGCTGCCTTGGATTCCCTCCTTGATTATTGGTGTGGATTCCACTATCATCTTTCAGGAGCTAGAGGGGGGAAAGGTTACTAGGTTGTCATATTGATTTTGGTCCTCGGTTGCTCCCACTACCTCAAGCATGAGTGGCTGAGGCGGTTTGTTCCGAGTTGATGGATGATCTCATCCAGCACCCCTCTTCCTGAGCTGATCTAGCTACTCGGCCTTGGTGCGGGTGGCCAGGTTGGTCTTTTCACCTGGTTTCAACTCTTTGGCGGATAGACTATTGTCGTTCGAATAAAAGACTATCATCAGGCTTTGGTCTCTTCCCTATTCCTAAGAACTAATTCCTGGGATGAGTTAGTGCTTGGTCTTTACCTATCAGTTACCTCCCAATTCCCAAGTTGACCGGCAGTTACATTTCTCGGGAAGTGCTAGGGTTGTATTTATTGTGCTATATGCAGGCAATGATTTTGAAGCATCACTTCAGTTGTCGTGTCAACATGCATAAGGTTGGCATGGGTAGTTCATATTTGGCAATTCAAGATTGGATGGCCAGAAATATCTTGATTTGGCTATAAATAGGTCTTGGGCAGAAATTTTTTCCCATTTGAAAATTTTCCCGGTTTTCCTTTTCTTCCCTTTTTCTAGTCTTCTTCGGCATCTCTATGCAAAGCTCAACCATTCTGCATTGTTTTCTGTTGCCTTTCGTTCACCAGCAGTGCATACCCATTCATTTTCCTTCCAGTCCAGTATGCATTCTACTTCCCTTTTAAAGTTTTTTCTTGCTTTCTTCCTCCCTTTTCATTTAGCAATTTAGGTTTAGGATTAGGCTGATAATGCTTCTTTTCTCTAATGACGTTGGGTTTTCCTGGATCTTGGTTGGGCTTCCATCCAGCTTGTTTCTGCTACTCCCTGGCAGTCTCCTTTTTTGCTTTAAGTTTCTTACTTTGTGACCTTCAATTTTGCATTTTCATAGGATTTTCTCAGTAGTGACCCCTTCGGTTGAAGTTATTTACATCCCCGGCTGTATGGATCCCAAAGACCCCTTATTCGAGTCTTCAAACTCGGCTAGGATAGTCAGTGATGTCTAGATCCGATTTGATAGCTTTGACTAGATCATGTCTTCTAGGTTGGCTTGGTCACCAAGATTGATGGACATCCCCTTTCAAGCTTTAGACCATCCAACGACCCTTATTGAGGACGATCTAGATTTGGTTTGGGCCTTCTACCAGATTCCTGAGGGGGTTTGTCTTCGAGCTCCTAACTCTGGAGAATGATACTGCACTTTCTCCAACTCGAAAGTCTACTTTTTTGGACCAAGCTTTCATTAGCGGTCTCCACTTCTTGGCTCCTCATTTTGTTAGGGAGTTACTCGGTAATGTGGGGTTAGCCCTAGACCAACTTATGTCGAACTCCTAGCGGATCATGGTTGGGTGTATGGCTTTATGGCCTGCCTACAATGAGGGGGAAACCACTTAATCATGTGAGAGTTCCTATTCTACAACCAGTTGAAGGAGAAACATCCCGGATGATGGTTTTTCACTTTCTAAGACCCATCCCGAAACCTTATCACCGGTCTTCCTACCTCCCATAAAGGGTGGAAAATAAATTATTCTTTATCTCAGGCGATGGTTGGGAGATTTGCCCATGGGATGACAGGACGGAGGGGTTGACTCGCTTTTCCAGGCTGTGGGGAAATCCAGATTCCTTGGATAAGTTTCTTTTCAAGTGGTTGGTAGTTTTATTGTTGTAATTCCCAACCTAATCCCTGATTCTCCTCTTAGTTTGAATGAACCACGTCTGAGTTAGAGACTTCTTGGTCGTGTGCTCCGAGCCATCGAGCACCCAATCCAAAACTACTTGGCCTTAGTGACTTTTGAGGCCTTGAGTGTGTATCCATTCGGCCCACCTCGAGGGCCCGTAACGTTAGAGGGGGACGATCCGGAGGGTACCTTCCTTTCTTTCTATTCTTCTCTTCATTCCTTTGCTCCCCCCCTTTTTTGATCTCATCTGTTTGTGCAAAGATGACATCGAATCTCATTAAGGAGATGCTTAAGAAGGCTAAAAACAAGTCCGTTGGGGACCCATCAGCTACTTCTGCCAAGAGGTCAAAGGCGACTCACCTTAAGCCGCTGGTTAGGGTGAAGCTTGTTGAAGTTTCAGCTTCTCAAACATGGAAGGTCAAAATTTCCCACGAGGTCTCGGCCCCGCTACCCACTCTAACTTCTTCAGCCTCTATGAGTACTGTTGTTGCTTTGCTTGCTCCTTCAACCATGGTTATCATTGACTCTGAGGATCCGAGGATGGATGTTCTAGTTTTTGAAGGGCAGACTGAGACCCTCTCCTCTCAGCTTTCTGACAAAGGGAAGGGAGTCGCTTTGGACTCCTTGTCAGCACCCAAATTTTAACTTGGGTTAATTAATGAGATCAAATGAGTTCATCACAATAAAAGATAGAGTCAGACTCTAGGCTACCCTGGTTTAGGAAAATAGGCCAGAACTCTGGCATCCCTTGAGCCCTAAATCCAAAGGCCAAACTTAGGCTCTAGGTGGTTAGACATCCTTGATGGACACTCCAGTTGCAAAAGTCAATGTTAAAACATGTGCAAAACTTTACTCAAAGATCAGTCAGCCAAATTCTAATTTTTTAGGAAAGCACCAACAAGACTATGAGGGTCCAAATTTTAGTCTATCAATATCATTTTCTTCATAATTCTCCAGCCTTCATAAGCCTTCTCACATTGGATCATCAAAGGTCGAGAAATTATCATTTTACCCTCATACCCTCAAAATATCTTAAATTTTAGTCTATCAATCTCATTTTCTTTAGAATTCTTGAGCCTTCATAAGCCTTCTCACATTGAAGCATCAAAGACCAAGAATTATCATTTTACCCTCATACCCTCAAAATATCTCAAATTTTAGTCTATCAAACTTATTTTCTTTAGAGTTCTTCAGCCTTCATAAGCCTCACATTGAAGCATAAGGGCCAAGAAATTACCATTTTACCCTCATACTTTCAAAATATATCATTTTCCTCAAATTTGGACCCTTAATGAACCAATGGAGCTTCCTCCGTTATCCAAATAGCACCAAGTCAGATCTTACACCCTCTAATAATAACCATCTTCAAAAAACTATCTAATAAGATAAAGCCTCGGCAAACTCTGGCAATCACCAATATTTCAATTCTCTTAAAACACCAATATATTCTCGTCTGTATTGGACACTCGGTAAGCCCTCAAAAGTTCCCCAGATATCTGAATTCAAAAAATTAAGTGGCCAATATTTAGTCTTTGTCATATCTTCAAAAGACCCCCTCTCGATCAAACCTATTTATGACCTGTACCTTCCTATATCTCTCAAAACTCCCCTAAACCCTACAAGGACAATTTTGGTTGTATTTGACCTATTGTAAGCCCCTAGAAGTTCTCCATATAGCCAAATCTAAAGCAGTCAGTGGTCATCTCTTAGCTTTTGACCATGTTTCAAAACAATCTCTCAAACTATGACATTAATAGGACCATTCTACTTTAATTTATAAAAATTCCCCAAGTCAAACCCAAACATTTGCAACAGGTGATGGACCTTCAATAGACTTTCGAAGATTCACTGAGAATCAAAAATCCATCTAGTCAGTGCCCATATCTTGACAGCTTTGAAACCTTCAAAAGATTCTCACCCTGAATTAGGTCATCAGGAGGCTTAATATGCCCTAATCACCTCATCATCTCTCAGTCAAGTCTAAACCACTATTGTATGTATTCAACACTTGGTGAATCCCCAGAAGTTCCCCTGGGACCCAAATTCTGTAGGGTCATGCCCATTTTCTCAGGTTTTTCCATGCCCTCGAAAGACCTTCTAATAGACCAAGTAAATTGAAAACTCAACATATCCCAATTGCTTATTCTTTCATAAATCAGGGTTGTGTTTTGTCACCAGGTGACCCTCCTTCGAAAGCTTCCTCTGGTGATTCCCCAGGAATCTAATTGTTAGTTTATCAAATCCTATGTGCTCAAAACCCCAAAGCCTTCAATATTCTATGATCCATGAATTTTCCACACATGGATCAGCAAAAACAAGTTTCAATTATGCTAAGATTTTGGTTTGCGACGAATCAGGGTTTCGAGTGTAGATTCTGACTTAGGTATCAGTTTCATGAACAATTTAAACCTGTGTCTCAAAAATATTGAGGGTTACCTTTCATATCAAGACCCTGGGACTCAATTTTATAATTTTACCCCTGTTACATGGGTTTAAGACATTTTTGAGTCATTTGGACCCAGTTTGACCTACTTACACTTATTAGAAGTCGAATCCAACAATTGCATTGTAACCAGAGCATCTGAGAGATAGAGAAAGCATAAAAAAATTGAAACTTTTCAAGCTGTAGAGTCCAAAAAGTAAACCCAAATAGTAAGGGTGTTCAAAATCCAGAAATTCATTATTACTTTTTGATATTTACGGAAAGCAATCATTACATCTTCGAAAAATATCTTAAAAGAAACTTTGAGTTAGGGCCCTTGATTTGGCATAAACTCAAATCCACTTTTTTGATGGGTGGCCATGATTTTTTGACCTAAACCTTAACCCATCATCTACCCTTGATTTGCTTAAACCCCATCTAAACCCTTAAACTTTCACCTCCACCCTCCATCTCTCCCCCCTTGCCACATGGCACCCATCCAACCTACCACCCCATCTGGACCAATGAGAGGAGGCTAACTCAGCTCACATGTGTGTGGCTGAGGTGCCTCCACACCCCCACATTCGAATCCCCCTCTCCTCTCCACACATTTCTTTGGTGGGTCCCACATGCCACATGACATGCATCCCATCACTCCCCCCTATCCATTCAATGGTCCCCCACCCTATTTATACCCCCTTGCTCAACCACCTAAGGGGACCCCCCATATTTTCACTAAAAAAGAGAGAAACAAAAGAAAGAGAGAAAAGAGAGAAAAGAAAGAGAGAAAAAAGAAGAAAAAGGAAAGAGAATCAAACATTTGGAAGGTTAGTACCTTAACTCCTCCCATTTTATTTTTTTAGAGTTTAGTAGTGATAAAGACCCTTCCTTGTATTCTATAAATGATCACAACGAGATCCATTAAGGCCCCCTCAATGGTGGGACATTCGGGGTGGGGGGGTTGCTTTTTTTTACCAATCAGAGGTGTAGAGGTCATAACTCCATAAATACAAAGAGTTAAGACCTTAAATTTCTATGGTAAGTCACTAACATAGTGACCTATTCATCAGCAAAATTTCACAAGCATTGGGTCCCGTTTGACCCTTAAAGTGGCCCCCACTTGTCCACTATTCTGTGGTGTTTCTACACTTCATAGACAGTGACAAGTGGGGTACTCAAATTTTTTATTTCTTTGTATTTGTAATTTTTGTATAATTCTTTTTTTTTTGTTTATTTACTAGCTTATTTTAAGTTTTATGTTGCATTTTATTCAGTTTTTACTATTTTACAAGATTTTTTTTTTTGAATTACCTTTCTGTCTATTCATTTCTATTCTTATTTTCAATACCTTGCTTGTAAGTTGAATATCTTTGTTTGTATCTATTATTTGTCTTTGATTTTTTTACATCATGTTTATATATGTATTAATAGTATACATATCAAATTTGAGCTCATTATATTGGGTATAACTCATGGAATAGAGCTTGCAACCCAAAGACTTCACTAGTCTTTGCTGGTTTTTCCCCTTAGACCCACCACTTATAAAATCAGAAAATGGGACCCACACCCTCCCTTTATATTTGGGATTTTTGTTAGAGGTTCTTGGGGAGTTAACCCACCTATCCATAAAATTTCATGACTAGTAGACACCATTTAGATGTCGAAATGGCCAAGAAAACAGGCTGCTGGATTTCGGTCTAGAATCTAACGCTTGAATTTTTTTTCTATAAAAACTTCAAGCATGGGGTATTAAATTCAAGCGTTTTAAAGTTCAGGAGGGACCTCAGGTTTAATGTCCCGATTTGTACTAAAAGGGAAAAATTGTAATTTTACCCCATAAAGGTAAAATTTTTATCTCTCATATTCTGGACTAACCTTAGGTTGGTTTATGAACCCTTGAACCAAGTTAGATGTGTAGAGCTCAAGTTCAACCTAGAACCAATCTTTTTCGAAAACTACCTCAAGTGTGTTTTGGGGTAATTTCACATGAAAATCTGTACAAACCCTGAATTAATTAGGGGCAAGACATACATTTTTAGAAAGATCTTAGAGTCTACTTTCCAACAAAACAAATGGTTTGCAAATATGAGTCTCCTAGAGGAAGTTATGCCCCTTTTTGTACAAGGTGTTTGTGTTGACACGCTAAACAAATTTAGGATAACTTCATGGGCCCACCGGTACTAACTCTGAGTGAATTACCATGCACAATATATACTCCTAGAAATCTCTTGAAGTTTTGTTTCCAACCCAATAAATAGCGAATAAATTGGAGTTTTTTAGAGAAAGTTATGACCATTTTAGTGCAAAGGGGTCAGACCTGGAAAAAATCTGGCGGATGGATCCGACCCATGCCGGATGGATCCGAACTTTGCGGATCGATCTGCCACTTATCAAATTGATTAGAACTCTTAGAGTTTTACAAAAAAATTTTAGAACAGTGCCGGATAGATCCGGTATCCCTGCAGATCGATCTGATACCTTCCAGATCAATCCGATTTGACACAAATTTCATTTTTTTGAAGCCAAATCAATTTTTTTCATTTTGGGGGAGTGTGGGACCCCTAAAACTAGGCCCAAAACCCTATAAATATGTTAAGAAAATCTCTATAATACATCATTTAGGTCATTAGACCCATTTAGAACAAAAGAAGTAAGGATTAATGAGTTTTGGATAAAAAGGTTGAAGTTCTTCCCCAATTGGATATGGTCCACTTCCAACCTTGGAAATTCTTTTAGATTAGCATTTTTTTTATTAGAACTTCCTAGTTTCATTCTTCTAATATTAGAACTATGCCTATTTTATAGAGCAAGGAGTGTGTAGAGGTTGAAGTGAAAGTTTCTTGCTTGGAGATTTAGATTTGAGCTTTAGTAAACAAATCTTGTATACTATGGATGATGTGATGTAAATTTTTCTTTGGTCTTTGAAATTTGGTGTCAGGATCTTTTGGAATCTCTGAAAACATGTGAAAACTTATGCTCTAAGCCATTGAACCTTGTGATTACTAGGATCTAAGCTTCTCTAGTAAGTAGATCTTGCTTATTATGGGTGATTTGAGGTGAATTCCTCTTTAATTTCATATTATGTGATGTAATTCTCTGAGATTGTTGATATTATATGAATTCAATCCCTTGAGATATGTTAGATCTATGGTTTTCTGCTTGTTTAGTAAATTTTCATGCTTCTTATGTTTGGAATGAGTCTTTCCTTATTGGAATCTCTGAAAATTCTGAAGATATATACTTTAAACCATTGAACCTTCTTTGATCTCTAGATCTTTACCCATTTTGTGAAAGATTATTGTTCTTAAATTTTGTGTGGACTAATTTCCTTTAAGAAATCCTTTATAACATGTGAAATCTGAACTTTCTTTATGTGAATCTTTAAAATCTGTGTGAAGTTGTGAATCCTTCAAGATCTATTTTATTTGTGATCAATTTGAAAGGTAATCTGGCATTACCTTTTGTTTAGAACACTAGAAAGGATATTGGCTGACCTATATGATTAGATTCATTGAAAGACATGTTAATTTCTGTGAAAATATATTGAACTCATTGATTCTATTGAACTCTATGCTTCCCATGTGATTATGTGAACCATGAGAACCTTTGAATCCTATCACATGTTTGAATCATTGACTTTATGTGAAATCTTAGTGAATCATTGTGGCTTCAGACTATGAATATCAAATTATACATTAACATTAAATCTAAGTGAACCTTATGCCTTTGAAATGATTAATTTATGAAAATGTGATGCTTACAATTGCTTTACACATTATAAAAACATTTTATTTATTGAAACTATGTGGACCTTTAGACTTATTGATGTGAACCCTTTTGGATTTCAAAGGTTTAACCATTTTGAGTCCCGTCATAGAGTTGAGTGTGACCATTGATTATGTGGGCCTTGATACTGGGCTAAGTGTGTCCTTGACTATTTGGGCCTACTCACAAGGCTAAGTGTGAGAAAGTATTTTGGACATGTTCTTTGGCTCATGGTTATTGGCCCTCCTCCTTTGGGTTATAACAAGGACATTGACCCTTCTTCTTGAGGTTATAAGAGGGACATTGGCCCTACACATGGGGTTTGGCACGAGATCAGGACCCTATCCATGAGGTTGGCCAGAGCATATGGATACTTTACATTGAACCTTTGGACATCGAACATAGAATCCTTTTGGATATTGAACTTTGGACTCCTTCAAATATTGAACCTTGTGGACTTTGAACACTTTGAACATCGAACTTAGAACACTTTCAATCTTTGAACTTCGAATGTTAAACTTTGAACATTGTGAACCATATGGACTATGAACTCTTTGAACATCAAACTCCAAACACTTTGAAATCATAAAACATCGGATCTCTCGAGACTAACTTATGTTATCAAATTTGTGAGCTTCGACCTTCGCATTGAATTATTATTCGAACTTAGATATTTGTATTGGACCATTAACTTCTGTTTGATATGTGATTATTGATATTTTTACACTAGCATGATTGTGATTATTACTTTGATATCTGTTTAGCTTTGCATTGAGCTTTGGACATGCTAGTATCTAGATTTATACTTTGTTTCAGATTATCTATAGTCAGTTAGAGTGCTTACAGGTTGTGACTGACCAAGCCATTTATTTTTCAGACTGACTACTATTGCAGGTCTCCATCCGAGGAACTTGCTATGACATCCGCTTTCTTTTATTGATATAACTGCCATGGACATTTTTTAGACCCCTTTATGTCAGGTCCTTATTTTCAGCTTTATGGATATTCTCTTTTGTATATTTTGGGTGAGAGGGCACCCTAGTGATGTGGCTAATGATTACTCTGCTATTGTGATTATCTTTGAAGAGTATAGTGATAGTTCGGTTGAGACTCATTGTTGTTGCATAATTGTGATATTTATGAGTTAGATTTACGTTTTCGCATTTATCAATCCGAATATGTTTGGTTATTGACTATTGAACATCCTTTCATAATTATTGAAATATGATTATTGAACTAAATGAACATAAGAAAAATTAATGAGGACTATGTGGACTATTGGATCTTCCTTGTTGGCCCATGACTTGGGCCAATCTTATGTGGATTATTGGATTTGTGAACAGTAACAAATCTGAATTTGGGTTCGACGGCGTTACATCAAGGGTCCACATGTCAGACTTCTGAACCCACCCATGACTTAAGCCACACTTGTAAAAGTCCTTGGGACTGCTTGGAGGTGTTCACCACCATTGTGGGGCAAACCCTAAAATGAGTGAATTTGCACAACTACAAATTCAGGTGTGGAAAACACAAATTCTAAACCCAAATTTTAATTTGGATAGAGGGACCACATGACTCTAAATGACTAGGAATGTGTTTTGAAGATCTATAGTGCCATTGATCCATTCTAACCCTCAGGTGGGGCCTATTTGTACTTTAATGCTTGAATTTCCTCTTTGAGAAAGTTCAACATTAGGGATATAGATTCAGGTGTATGTGAAAATTCAGGCGTCTAACTTGTGGATTCTATATATCCCCTTATCTAAACCATCAGAGATCCCCCAAGCCTTAAAAACTCAAAAACAACCCCTGAAAACCAAAACACCCCTAGTTCACTTTGTCTCACAGAGTGGGTCCACATTGGTTCCTATGCCTGAATTTCCTTTCTGGAAATATTCAAGTGTAGTACATAAGATACAGACGTATTTCCTAAATCCAGGCATTAGACCTGAGAAGTTCCCAATGCAATTCATCCAAAAATAGGAATTAGGCAAAGATTCAAATACTTTAAAAACAACCTAAACTACCAGTATAAGTCTTTGAAAATCCCTGACAAGCTTCTAGACTAAGGATAGGCCCAGTGTTGGGCATTTGAGTGCCCAACACCTGAAGTTCATCTTAAATGAAATTTAAGGGGTTAGGCATAAAAAATTAGGCGTTGGGACTGAAATTCAGGTGTTGGACCAAACATTAATAAAAATCAAACATGGCACACACTATTGCATTATGACATTTATGAATTGTTAGGTTAGAGGAGCCACCCTAAAAAAAGTGGGTAATTGGGGTGCTTAACACCTTCCCTAATTGCAACAAAGTAGATTACCCGAATTCTCTGAAAAATTAGATCAGTAACGAGAGTCGATCTCTAGACCTAAGGGTCTAGACTAGGCCATAAGGCCCAAAATGTCATTTTCCCAAGAAAGGAGGTAGACGTCTAACCCCGTTTGTAAAAACCTAAGTTGGTGGCGATTCCAAACCTCTCGAGACCCAGTACCCCCCATAGTGCCGACAACCTCGATCCCATGCGTAACAGGCAAAGTGGTATTGCCCCCCTTCCAGGCGATGTCCATGGAATGATGACTCCACTGGGCACTCACTATTTGACCTCTAAATATGTAATTCGTAAATGCCAACTTTTTTATTTTTTATATTTTTTTATGTATTATATGTCATTAATTCATTCTTTTCTTTTTAAAGCATGTGTTCAGATATATTATAGTGCATGTCATTAGTTCGTAGGATATGCACTCATTTTAACCATTTGAACTTGCATCTTAAATTAGAAAAAATGCTCACATTAGATTTAGGACAACTTGAATTAATTAGTAGGACAAAATTCACATTGAACAATTTTTTTGCAAGACATGTTTGACTTTTATATTCTTTACATAATGAGTCCATAAGTTATGACACTGCACTATGCAAAAGCATTCATAAACACCTTTTATTTTGTAACTACCCACAAATGGACCAACACTGACAAATATTTAGGATGGGAGATGACGCTGGTGCAGTGGCTGCTACGTTAGTGTGGTCAGGCTGAGTAACCCAAATCAATCACTATTCCCCATGATCTGATCTTTTCGGGGAGGAGTTTAGACTGGGCTACCTTACTCTTAGATTCTCTCTAAAAAATTTCATGCATATAGATTCATTTTAGGTTAGAGTTATTTACGATACACATGAATAGTTTAAAGGTCTAGAAGTAGGAATTTGTTTTTCACTCTCTTTTATTTATATGCTTGCATGTATCGATATTGGAACCAAGAATCCATGTCCAAATTTCCGTTTTTCAAACAATTTATTTTTTTAGATACTTAGGTTAACCATTTTTTGTTCTAGACCAATGTTTGATTTATTTCTCATCCCTTTACCTTATTACATATACAGGGTAGACATTTTAACAATTGCAAAATTCTAATTAAAATCCAAATAAACCTTTTATTCCATTTCCTGAAATAAGTTCATACATGTCAAGAAATCAAAAAAATACATAAAATATCTAATCCTTGTCAAGAGTTTCTTCCATGTACTTATCCCCGGTCAGTGTGGCCAATCTCCCTTTAGATGATCACTCACCCGCATATTTCCGTCTATAAGTCTTTAGGGCTCCTTGTTCTTCAGCACTATCAACTGTAGCGACTTCTTTCCCCTTCCCCTGACTAGGCTGTGCTGTTGTCTCGGTGACAATAGGAATTTCCTTTATAGGGTCTGTGGCCCCCAAAACCTCATCTGCCCCCACCTTTGTAGGAATGTTAGCCCCACCTCGGCTAGCACGTATACTAACTCCACTCAAGGAAAGCCTCTTCTCTAGCTAAAAAGAATTCAAATAAATAAGTCAGAGGGGGAAGACAATTCCTTAAAAAGAAAAAAAGAAAAAATCTAAATAAAGTTTCACATACCTCAGTAATATGAGCCTTATACCTCTTCTTCAAAGAGGAAAGCTCTACTGCTTGGCTAAAATGGACCTGTTTGACTAGGGCATTGGATCTGGCAAGCCTATGGAGGGCACTTAGAAATGCGTTTCAAGGGACTTACAAAACAAATAAAAAACACATGTAAATGCTTCAACATAGCATACGTAAAACAAATAAAATCACTAATTAAAAATTATCTCGGTTATGGAGTCTAGAGGTAGCCAACTCTCTGGGATCTCGCTCTTAGGGAGAAGCATATCTAACAAACCCCCTTGAGCACCAGCCACGGTGACCGTCTCAGGGATCACTCTCGATAAATCATTAGATGAGGCCCCCTCATCCAAGACCTTCCTCTTCCACCCTCTCTTTACTTGGGAGTAGGAGCTTTGGCCTCTCAGGGTTTGCCTTCAGGCTGACCCCTTGCAGCAATACAATCCTTACAAAAAGAAGTGACAAACTAGTTAAGTCAAATAACAAAACACAAAAAATAATAAGCCTCAATGGGCTCTGCTAGAGGCCTGCAAGTTTGAGGGGCCTACCACTCAACATAGTTCATATCGGGAACCAATTACTCTTGAATGGGCTCCCTAACTTCTCTACTCCCTACAGGGCCTTCAGTCTCTATAACCCGAGGAGGTGAATGAGGGACCATAAACCCCTCGGGATGCCAATTCTACCTCCAGTAGCATTCCCCTAAATACCACTATATTTCCACTAGGGCTATCAAGACTATCCTTGAATGGGACCAATGTAAGGCTAGGTTCCTTTCTACAGCTTCATCTCCTTCAAGGGCCTAAAGGACTAACAAATTCAAATTAACCTATAGAACACCAAATGTTAAAACAATTCCATCAAATTAAACATAATTATTGAAAACAAAATAAATGATTACACTTACCTAGGAGGAAGTGATCTGGTCCAACTCCCTCTTGAAACCTGAAATGGGTCTTCTCTTTGAATGAGTGTGGGATGTGGCCCATCTCTCTACACAAGGGAGAGGGAATAAGTTAGGTCCTCTCCTCTTTGGTGTCAAGGGGGTTAACTTCTCATAACACCACACCCGTGTCAAGAAATTAATATAAGTTAAGATTCAAATTGAAGTAAATAAACTAAAATATTTTAACAAACCTCCCATAAGAAATGCAGTCCAAGGAACATCGGTTTTCCTTCATTGGCCACCTCGCTCATGTTGGTGTACATCCACTCAAGGGCGGATCTACCCCAATAGTATGTTTTCACCTTGCTTAGGACCTCGAGAATTGGGAATAGGTGAAAATACATCCGGTTTCTCTTTGCACTAAAAATCGACCAAGTGAGCATGTAGGTCATGAAGGTCCTGACTGTGTGGTCAACCTCCTCCTCAGTTCCCTCATTGGTGGCCCACTCATAATTGTTCTCGAACCAAGATGGCAGGAACCCTTTCGACCCTCGATCATAAACAATGGACTGTGGTCCTAGACACTTGTGGACCAATTCGTGGGACGGATCCATCACATAAGGAGGAGGCTTTCCCTCCATAGAAAATCCAATCATCATGTAAAATTCTATGGGGGCATCCCTATCTCCTCCATCAGAAGGTGAAAAGTGCAGGTCATGGGTGACCACCTCTCTGCGAGGGCCATTAGTAACCCCTTTTTAGCCTTTAGCAAAGGCATCCTCAAGAATGGTCCGAATGCTATGGCCATTACTTTGTCCTTGGCACGCTTGCATAAGCGTCTCCATATATCAAGCACACCTGTCCATGACCTGTGTGCCTACACACCATCCCTCACCTACATGCATAAAACAGATAAAAAACATTAGAGAAGACAAAGCAAAATAAAGAAAATCAAAAAATTAAGCTTCAGGAAAAAACACCTAAATTTTTCCTCTATGCCTAAATTTTAGTCATAACGTTAAAATTCAGGCATTAAGCCTAAATCTAGGGCAATGTATAAATTCAAGCGTTAAAAGGCCCAAATTGCCAAAAATCATTTTGAACAGTTTTAGATCATCATCAATGATAAAAAAAAAAACACATGGAACACAAGCAATCCCAAAAGTTTGAAAGAAATATTTAGAATTCAAAACATCACGGATCAATCTTGGAATTCACAATTTTATCAAAATAAATGAGCATTGAAAGAAATTAAGAATTACTGAGTTCGCAATCGGATTCTTCCATAATGCTTTTTCATGGAAGCACTGAGTGGGTAATTCTGCAATATACTCATGCTTATGATGATCTTATGAGTAGAGATGGATTAGAAAGTGATTTGGGGTAGTTTCTAAGAATTTCCCTCACTCTTCCACTGCTCTAACTTCTAGAAAAAGACATAGTGGGGGTTGCGGGCCTTTTAAATTTAGAAACTGTTTAGCATGCCTGAATGTGCTCCCAATGCTTGAATTAAATAGATTAAAATTTAGTCGTCGAGACCTATTTTTGCCATGAACTCAATTTTTCTTCAAAATTCACCAGATTAACCCTCTTTTATGATCAATTGATAGGTATGGATTCTAGACCTATATGCTTGGAACCATTCTCCACTAGTTCCGTAAAATTCACAAATTCCTTTACTGCCCTCTCACCTAAAGAGCAAGAGGTCTGGGTGAACTAAAGCTGGCTTGGGGCCACTTTATCATTGGCCTGAATATGTCTTGATTGGCCAGTTTTGGAAGCAACCATATATTTTTGGGATCCCTTGGTTATGGTTTTTTGATTTAGGACACATGAGTTATCTCCGACGATTGAAGAGTTAGAGTCATTTCTGGGCTAGAAGCATTGCCACAACACAAAGGTGGTGTTCCCATTTCACAAGAATAGTTACTTCAAAGATTTTTAGTCTACCCTCAACATCTCGAGGAATTTCCTGTCTAAGGAAACCTCAGTAGACTTTCTGCGTTGTCCTTTCGATCTCTTAAAAGAGGTTGGAAGAAAATTGGAGATTTCTCATATCCCACCAAACTTAATGCTTTTACTTTGACAGTTATGGGACAACTTCTGTTATCTTGTAGCCGCCATCATATCAGCGGGATTTTATGCGATATCTTAGGATAACTCTTAGAGGGGAAGACCTTGGCCCCTATGATCATTACCGAGACCATATCCAGTTTATCTAACTGCGCCCGACACTAGAGTGGCTGATTGTATGGGTTCCCAGCTTAATTTCCTACAACCTTGGCTCTGTGAACATAACACTACCTTGTATTTTTTCCTCACATGTGCTTCACGACATATTACTCTGGTTCAAGCTCATGTCAATGCTCATCCTCTTCTGGCCAAGGCAACAGTAGTAGATTACCAGGATCTCTTGTCCAATGTACTTCCTGAGCATATTACATGGTGAGACAAGTGGTATAATGTGCACTATCCACACCTTTTTTTGGAGGATCGCACTTATATGGTCCTCATCGGATTGTACCAAAGTACACCCTATGTACCTGCCCGAGTTCTTCAACAACTTACTCTCTAACAAGATTTATTCAACTGCACCACAGTTTATAAAGATATTCATAAACTAAATTACAAGACATCTCTTCAAACTTGGTCCCAGTTGACGGTATTGTGGGACAGTTCACACACTCGTGCCACTTGGCATCCACCTCTGGAACCTACCAAGACTCCAGAAATGTCACTCCCCTATGAGTTGTGGATTCACCACATAACACCAACTCTTCTGGGAACACCTGCCACCAAGTCCTCAGGAAAAAGGATTCAATCAGAGGCACCTTCTACTTCATGTAGTGGGCCCTCTCATACTCAATTAGAACTGGAACAATCACTTCGAGACCATGTAGATGAATGAGCCTAACATCTTCAAACCTGTTTTTCTTCTGAAACCGAAGCCCATCTTCATGCTGAGGATGGTATTTCAAGAGATTGTCATCATGAAGAAATCAACACTTTATCTAAACTTTTCAAATCTCTAAAGGGTGAACTCAATGATCTTAGGACTTTTCCGAGCTTCGATGTAACAACAATATGACCTTCTTACAAACTCATTGGCATTGGGATGGATCGAAGACTTGTGACACTAGATCAATACTTTGGGCTATAAGCCAAAAGAACCTCCATCGCCTTCACCCAGAGTCCTTGGACTCTACTTTTATGTACTTTATTTGCTTTTAGGGTCGATGTGCCCATAGTTGTAATTTCTGTCTCTACATATATAATAAAAAGGTTTTGTTTTCTCTCGACTTATGATTCAGGAATCAGACATGAATTCACTTGTATGATCTCTCATTTGTCCAAATGTTTATAGCTTAAATAAAAAATCAAAATTCAATCTCTCAAATAGATATAATTTTTCTAATAGTTCCAAACAAGTCAAGATAGCTCCTCCTAAGACCTGACTACAGAAGAAGAAGAAGACTCATCCTGGCATTAATATGGCAGAAGGAACCCCACCTACCACCAACATCCCATCTTCCACACCTCTTGTGAGTTCACTATGAACTCCTCTCAAATCTTAGATCGATTCCATCGATCGATTAACGACACAACAAAAAGATGAACTTGAGAAATTGGTGGAAGCCTTTATGACAAGGCAAGGAGGGACTTCCTCCTTCTTTTCATAGGCACCTCTGTTGACACAAGCCCAAGTCTTTATCCCCCTTCAAAGCTAAGGACATACCTCTACTAAATTTGAAAAAAATACTCTATAAGTATCTCACCAAGGAAGGAGGACCAATGAATTTCTCACAGGGAAAAATTCCAACTCTTAAGCCCTTGTTACTCTAACCTCGGAGTCATAATTGCAACTTTGCCAGGTCCCAAGACCAATCACCAGTCTTCACCACTACCCCACCCACACTACTATCCACATCTAACAACTACATCAGTCAATGGTTGACATTGAAGAACAGTATGGACAGGGGGTCATAAGTTAGAAATGGGAGGAAACCTCTATCTCATCCCCATTTGATGAAACCAATGCCAGAATTACAAAGATGACTAGTGAGATTGAGCTCCTCAATAGGGGTCAATTTCCTTTAAACATGGATTTTGAGGATTTGTGTCTTTTATCTAGGAGGTGATTTGCTGAGTAATTTCTATATGCTTGACATGGAAAAATACGACGACACTGATTTCCCTAAGATGCATTTTTGCATGTACTATAATGCTATGTTCCAGTGGGGATGGGATGATCGGATCTTAATATAGATGTTTCCAAGGAGCTAGAGAAAGATGCGGCCAAGTGGTTTGCTAGACAAGACAAGAGGGACATGAGTACTTGGAGGACCCTAACCCGAGCTTTCATTGGGCATTTCCGTTTTACTCTAGAAATATTGCCAACCGGGGATGAAATTGAAGGAATGTGCCCCTATGCCAATGAAAGAATCAAAGACAAAATCTAATGTTAGGGGATGATATGATCTCTACCTTTTTGAGGACCTTAGGGCCCACCTATCAACTGATCCTCCATACTACCTTTATCGGAAACGTCGCCAA
This sequence comes from Platanus orientalis, assembly GCA_025762735.1. Classification (NCBI taxonomy): domain Eukaryota; kingdom Viridiplantae; phylum Streptophyta; class Magnoliopsida; order Proteales; family Platanaceae; genus Platanus; species Platanus orientalis. The sequence goes on along the minus strand of JAOXJP010141083.1, from coordinate 18,078 downwards.
GGTCATGGACAAAGCTACTCATGTGGAGCTAGCTATCAAAGCAAGCTTGGTCACAAAAACAACTTTAGTCTCCTCCAATACCTCCCAGACAATCCTTAGGAAGGTCGTAGTGACCCTTCCTAAGAGTAATACCGTACAAGTAATTGAGATACCACAACTAGAATAGGGCAACAATTACACCCGCCCGTAAACTGTAAGTTTTCCAACCCCAACACAACTGCCCCTTAAACATGTAACCAAAGCAGTTGCCAAAATTTTTTACTATCCCATTTGAAGAAAGAAGGAAGAGAAGATTTACTACTCTCCCCTACTCATATAAGTATGTGATGGATTATCTGGTACAAAAAGGACTTCTATAACTCTTGGAGCCAAGACCTCCCCCACAACCTTTAGCCCCTTGATACAATGCAAGTGAGCATTGTGGGTTTCATTAGACACTTAGCCATTCTTTAGACAGGTGTTTCATCTTGAAGCACTATATTTAGGACCTCATAGAAGAGGGAAAAATAACATTTGACCCTGCACCAACCAATCCCCCATCCAATGCCAACATCCTACAAAACCCACTCCCATCTCACCCACCATTTAAGGGGGTCAATATGATAGTCCTTAAAAACCAAGAATTCAGTCCCGCTAACTTCATCACCAAGATTGGTGATGCTAGACCAACCAACGTCCTACCAAAGATAATCACATACTTTTCCTTAACCTTTATGACCTGCCAGAAATGACCCCTGAAGAGCTCCTCGCCTTATGGAATATCCTTCTGGAAGAGCCCATTTCATTGCTCCCACTGCATACCGACCTAGAAATAGCTATGGCAGTGGAGCCCCTAGCTTAGTATTCCCCTTGCCTAGACTCATATTATATCCCTCCACCACCTCTAATGTCTTTTCACCATCCATGTACACTTTTCCCACCCCCATCAACACCATATCTGCCACCATCAACACCATATCCACCACCAACCGTGAATATCCCCCCACCACCAAGCATGTCATATGAGTCCAATAGGGTTCTTTATGATTACATAGAGGGGTTAGAAGAGTCTCATTTAAGGATGTTAGGAAGTGAAAGTGACAAAGCTCATTGCCTTTATTACTCGTTTAGGTAGAATCTCAAAACCGACCACAACAAATCTGTGCCTAGAGACTGTCAAGGGAAAGGGGAAACAGGAAATAGGGGAGGTAGCACAACAAGAAGAAACATAGAAAGAAGCAATAGAATATGAAACATCAGAGTAGACTAGAATCAAAGAGAATGAAGAAAAGAAAGAAAATAATATCTTTGAGACAGTAATTTGTAAGTCCCAGTTATTTTTAATTGAACAGTTGGCTAAAACTCAATCCAATATTTCCATTTTGGGATTATTGGTCACATCCATGCCACATAGGGGCAAATTTATGAACATCTTCCGAAGGACATTTGTAGACGCGTCTATAACTCCAGACTGTCTTGAGAACATGGTGGGCCGAGTGGCTGTACCCAAGATAATTACATTCATGGAAGAAGAAATCCCAAAAGATGAGGTGCTACACAATAAGGCCCTTTATGTTTTAGCCCATTACATAGACATGTGTATCCCACTAATACTGGTGGATAATAGCTCTGCATTAAAAATTTGCACTTGGGTCACTCTAGATGCACTTGGAATTCCTCATCAAAACATGCGACCAAATCCATGTGATATTAGGGCCTTTGACATCATAGTCAATCATGGGTAGGGTGAGATTGACATTCCCCTCATTCTAAAAGGAAGGATGTTTAATGGAAGCTTCTACATGCTGAATATTCCTCCATCCTTTACAATGTTGTTAAGAAGACCTTGGATACACCAAGCTAGGGCTATCCCCTCTTATTTGCATCAAAAGGTGAAATTCATTGTGGATGACGAGGTAGTCACCTTATCTATAGATGAAGACATCCTTACTATGACTGGGCATAAGATTTTGCAAGCACGGAACCTGCAGACACCTAAAACATATACTTCTTATTAATTTGAGGTTGTCAGCACCAAAGAGCAAGCATAGAGAAGAAGACAAAGCGAAAATTCTCCCTCCCAAATTCAGAATGATGGCCAGAATGAGGTTCGATCCTAATAAGGGATTGGGTAAGTTCCTACATGGCCGAAGGGAGCCAATCAAGGCTATCAGGGTATCTTTTTGAGCAGGGCTTGGATTTAAGTCTGAATTATGACAATTGTGCAAGAAGAAAAAGAGAATCATTTTCAAAGCTACCTCAAATGTTGCTATGACCCCCAAGTTCTTAGATGACCTTGAGCTCAATGTGACCTAGTGTGCTACTGCCCCATATGTTTCACCAGATACCAGCTAAGAAAACTCTTGTGATGTGACCCCTTTATGTATTCCCCACCAACAACTTGTGACCCATTAATCAAACCCGACAAAGCTAAAGTGTCTTTTCATCCTTCACCACAATCCAATCCATGTTAACATATTCTTTCTTTCAGCACAATGCCATCCATCCCTAAGGTTGGTGAGAGTTCAACTCCCTCCACTTCAAAATATAGGGAGGACAAACTGGTCTTTTTAAGTCCGCTTTCCCTATTGTGCGATGTCAGGGAGGCACTTCAAATTCTTATCTCCAACAGAGAATTGAATTTAAATGAGATCGATCTAACACAAGTCAACATGCCCGAAAAAGGGACTCCTGTTGATGCATCAGAGAAACTGAAGCTCATGGATGAGGACGCAAGCTTGGACCAGGTTGGTTGATTACAATCAAGGCTTGGACAATCATGCACAGTCATGCTATCACTACTCTTGCTAATTTCTTTTTCATTTTCTTCTTTTCACCTTGTAATAAGAACTACGTATAACTTGATCTCTACCGACTCAAATGTCTAGCATTCGATCAATGCAAATGTAGTGGGTATGTAGGAAACTTGAGACATAACTTTAGGTTCAGTCATCTTTTAAAAATATCCTTTTCTTTTTTTACCCTTATAATAATAACTACATATGGCTTGATCTTGATGAACCAAATTTTTTTAGCATATGGCTAATGCAAAAAATGTCAAGTATGTAGGCAGTTTGAGAAGAAACTTCAGGCTCAACTACTTTTCAAAAAAAAAAAAAAAATCATTATCCCTCATGACCAAGAACTACGTAAGGCTTATCCCGACTGAGCACTTTTTGGCATTGAATCAATGCAAATGTAACGAGTACGTAGACAACTTGTCGGCAATTCCAAGATCAACTACCTTTTTCAGGTGATAACATCCTTCTTCATTCATACTTTACTAAATTTTTCTTTCTCAAACATTACTCACCAACAGGAAGAGTTTGATTGAGATGATGAGGAATTAATGCCACGAGAGGTTATTGACAGCTTTGAATGTCAAGAAAATCGGAACCTCCCAATAGTAGATGACCTCCAAGATATAAATCTTGGATCTGAAACTTCTCCTAAAATGGTAAAAATTGCGACCCCCAACACCTTAGATCTGGGACGTGCTCTTGTATGTTTACTCCAAAAATTTATTGACATATTTTCATGGACCTATGAGGACCCAGTTTTGATATAGACCTTGTTGTTCATAAACGACCCACTGACCCAACTTTCCACCCCATTAAGTAAAAGCCTAGAATCCTTTGACTTGAATGGTCTTTTAAGCTTAAAGAAAAAAGAAATCCAAAAGTAGCTTGATGCTGGTTTCCTTCTCTTTGCCTCATACCCTTAGTGACAAGACAACATAGTCCCAGTCCCTAAGAAGGACAAAAAAGTCTGCATGTGTATTGACTATAGAGACCTGAATAAGGCCAGTCCCAAGGACGATTTTTGTTTGACTCATATTGATGTGTTGATTGATAGTATTGCCGGCCATGAGATGGTGTCCTTCATGGATGGTTTCTCTGGGTGCAACTAAATCAAAATGGCAATTGAAGATATAGAAAAGACAACATCACTTTCCCCTAGGGCATCTTCTGCTACAAAGTTATGGATTTAGGTCTCAAAAATGTTGGGGCAACTTACCAAAGGGCCATAACTGCCCTTTTTCTTGACATGATTCATTGGGAGATGGAGGTTTATGTTGATGACATGATTGCCAAATCCCTCAATTGTCGGGATCATCTGGGGTACCTACGGAAGTTGTTTGCCTGATTGAGACAGTTCAAGTTGAGATTGGACCTGAACATATGTATATTTAGACCTTCACAAGGAAAATCGTTAGGCTTCATCATCAGTGAGAGAGGCATCAAAGTTGATCCAGCCAAGGCCAAGGCCATTATTGAAATGCCGGCTCCACATATAGAAAAAGAGGTGCACAATTTCTTAGGCCATGTATAGTATATCAGCAGATTCATTTCCCAATTGACTTCGATCTATGAGCCAATCTTCAAGCTTCTTAGAAAGAATTCTCCAGTTAAGTGGAACAGTGATTACCAAACCGCATTTGACAAGATAAAAAAGTATCTTTTAGGCTAGCCAGTGCTCGTTTCTCTAGAACCAAACCCTCCATTTATTTTTTATCTGACAGTGCACCATAACTCTATGGGTTTTATTCTTGAATAACATGATAGGTCAGGAAAGAAGGAGTAAGCCATCTATTGTATGAGCAAGTGTTTTGTTGATTACAAAACCAGATATACACCTCTTGAGAGAACTTGTCTTACTTTGGTATATGCAACCAGAAGACTACGACACTACTTTCTATCATAAAAAGTTTTATAATTTCTTAAATGGATCCCATCAAATATCTTTTCGAGAAACCAACCACTACAGGAAGGATGGCCCAATGGCTCATGATGCTGCCCGAATTCAATATTTCCTATGTTTTGTAGAAGACAATCAAGGGGAAATCCATTGCTGATTTCCTAGCTAACTGCCCAATTAATGAGCCTTTGTTCACAAACCTTGACTTCCCAGACGAGTATATACTATATATCAAGGTAGAGCAGCCAAGTTGATCTATTAGAAGATCTGTTTTGATGGAGCAGTCAACCAAAGAGGTAACGGTGTTGGTGTTGTACTTATCTGTCCTACAGGTTCCCTCATTGTTCATTTATGATATCCATACGCCAACAACATAGCCGAATATAAAGCTTGCATTGTTGGTTTAAAAGTTGCCATTGATTTGGGCATTACTAAGCTTGAGTTCTTTGACGATTCAACTCTAGTCATCTTCCAAGCCATTGGAGAATGGTTCATTAGGGATGGAAAATTTCTAGACTATCATGATTGCCTTTAAGCCCTCTGTAGAAATTTTGAATATTTGTCTTTCAACTATGTGGCACAGAACAAAAATCAGTTTGTAGATGCACTAGCCACACTTGCTTCCATGATAGATATGCCATAGGATTCTTAGATGAGACCCATTGAAATCAAACAAAGATCAAGACCGCCCCATTGCCTTCAGATTACAGCTACAGATCCAAACAAAGAGCCTTGGTTCTTCGACATCAAGAGGTACCTTTAAGATCAAACTTTTACTTCTATGGCCTCTAAGAATGATCAGCGTAATCTCTAAAGGCTATTCACACATTTTGTTTTGCACGGGGGTTCCCTATACAAGAAATCCCCACATCATGTTCTATTAAGATGCATGGACGAGTCTGAAGCCTCCACCATTATTGAAGACATTCATAGAAGAGAGTGCGACCTACACATGAATGGACTCATGTTAGCCAATAAGATTCTTCGGTTAGGTTATTATTGGTCAACAATGGAGACAGATTATTGCAATCATGTAAAAAGATGCCACATTAGCCAGTCTTATGCCAACTTTATCAAGATACCATCTTCAGAATTGCACAACTTGACTATACCTTGGCCATTCTCCATGTGGGGAATTGATGTGGTAGGACCTATGCTTTGGAAGATAGCTAACAGGCATTTATACATTATAGTGGCAATTGACTACTTCACAAAATGGGTAGAAATCACATCCTTGTCTATAATTACAATAAAGAACATAACGAGATTTATACACAAGGATATCATCTGTCATTATGGTGTCCCTAGTAAAATTATCACAGATAATGCTACAAACTTTGTGAGGAAGGATCTTGAACTAATTTACCAAAAGTTCAAGATTCAACACCATCGATCGTTTTCCTATAGACCTCAGATGCATGGTGCAGTGGAAGCAACCAATAAGAACCTCAAGAAAATCCTTCAGAAAATGAAAGAAAATCAATCTAATTGGCATGAAAAGCTACCAAATGTATTAATGGAATACAAGACATCTATCCGTACTTCTACAGGTGCTACCCCATATTCTTTGGTTTACAGTATGGAAGTTATCCTACCTATTGAAGTAGAAATCTCAAGTCTCAGAATCTTGGCTGAGGCACAAATCTAGAGTCAGAAAGGGCGCAGGTCCAACATGATCAATTGAACCTCATTGATGAGAAAAGACTACAAGCAATCAACAATGGGTAGGCTTATCAAAGTCGTATGAAAATAGCCTTCAACAAAAGGGTCAGGTTAAGAGATGTTGAAGAAGGCGATCTTGTTCTCAAAAAGGTCCTTCCACATGAACAAGCACCTCGGGGACAACCTCGACCAAACTATGAAGGACCTTCCATTGTCAAACCAAAATTGTTTGGTGGGGCATTATTATTAGGAAACATGGACAGGGAGGATTTCTCTAGATTAATTAACTTGGATCAAGTGAATAGATTCTTTGTTTGATTTATATATTCTAACTTGTATTAAAGGTAGTCTTAAAATGAAAAGATCTTTGTTTGGCCATATTGCTAAAAACATTCTTTCAATCTTTTACTTCATTCATCCCTAAAGACCATCTATATGTTCAAATCAGTGCAAAGCCAAAATAATGGTTCAAAAAAAAAAAAAAAAAAAAAAAAAAGGAAAAAAAAGGAAAAACCATTATTTTATTTAAACATGAAATTTTACAGAACCATGTTATTATTAAAAATAGGGGATATTAAAAAGAACTATGATTTTTCTTCTTCAAAACATGCTATTCTTATATAGAACCATCATTTTCTTCAAACATGGGATTCTATATAAAACCATAACCTCCTTCAATAACATGGAAATTCTAAAAAGAACCATAATCTTCTTTAATAAACATGGGAATTTTTTAGAGTACCATGATCCTATTAGATTTCCTACGAAGAACCATAATTTTCCTCAAAGAAACATTCAAGTTCCTAATTGACATTCTCACAATATTACTGCAAATCCATTCAAATCCCTTAACATTCCAAGAAAATTTTAGTACAAGTTAGCAATACATGGATTAGGCATTTAATTAGATTTTGACAAAGTATAAATCACCGTATGATCTTTGAAAATTTTGAACCTATTATGAAAAGGGACAATAAGGGATTAAAAAGAAGAAAAATCAATCAAAAGCTTAGAGTGAAAACTAGAAATGGCACTCTGACCTAGGCTTATCGGCATTTCGCTAACAAGAGCAAAAAAGGGAGCAATAATCAAAATCAAAACTTAGAGTGAAAACCATAAATGTCACTCTAAGTCATCAACCTTTCAACAGTCAAATTCAATAAGGCAAAGGAAAAAGTTCTTCAAACATCATCTGGTCCAAAGTTATTTCAAACATCTAACAGTCATACCTCTTTAAAGCAAAAAATATTTTTTCTAACATATGCAGACAATACTCAATGCATTTTTCGAATAAACATACAAGGACATTACCCATATTTAAAGGTTTTAAAGGACCCGACCAATCATTTGTGAAATTTTTAGAGTTGAGAGGGTCAAGATCTATCGCAATCATGCAGCAAACTCAAGCTGCTTAAACGTCAAGTTTGAATCTTCAATCAACCAATGTAGTTAAAACTCCATCCATGATATGCCAGTACAAATGCCTTCTTCAGAATTGTTCTAAAATAAAACACTCTCAAAATTAAATGTTCAAAAGTGATGACAAATGCATCTACACTTCATATAATTTTCGCCAAAGATGCATCAGTATAGCTCAAAACAAATCAATTCTCGGTTAAAAAGACCATTTTCTTATTGGGGCCAATCAAGGCCCCCTCATAGTCATTACCAATAAAGGCCAAGAAGGCCATTTTCCATCATTTGGCTGCTCAAGATCACCCTCAAATCAACATTCGGCCGGTTAAGGCTATCTTCAACCAAGCATTTGACCGTCCAAGGCCACCTTTCATCAAATATTTGACCACTCAAGGTCATTTTGAGCAAAAATTTGGTTGCTCAAGGCCACTTTCAAAGTCAGCGTTTGGCCACTCAAGGCCACCTTTCTAAAGCAATCAGCTTAGGCCACAAGGCTGACACATGCTCAAGCCACGAGCCCGACACATGCTTAGGCCATGAGGTCGACACATGCTCAGGCCACGAGGCCACCAAGTGCTTAGGCCATAAGGCCACTAAATGCTCAGGCCATGAGGCCAACACATGCTTAGGCCATGAGGCCGACACATGCTTAGGCCACAAGGCCACCAAATGCTAAGGCCACAAGGTTGACACATGCTCAAGCCATGAAGTCGACACATGCTTAGGCCACGAGGCTGCTAAATGCTCAAGACATGAGGCCGACACATGCTCAGGACATAAGGCTGACATATGGTTAGGCCACACCGCTGCCAAATGCATAGGCCATGAGGCTGACACATGCTCAGGCCATAAGGCCATCACATGCTTAGGCCGCCAGGCCACCATGCTGCATTTTTATCAATCAATCAAGCCTTTTTGGTTCAGTGACAATGCCATGCTCGCATCTCACCAGCAGGCCATTCCTTTCAACATTTTCTATTAGGGTGTAGCTAAACGTCAAATCATATCATAGCCTATTTATTTTCCATGATTGAAACCCACAATGATGCTCATGAATAATACATAGCACTAAACTTTCAAGATCTTTATGGCTTTGAGTTAGCATAGAATCTCTTAACATAGCCTTGATAGGCCTTTTGGGTTCGGTGAGAATGCCATGCTCATGTCTCACCAGCAGGCCATTCGTTTCGACATTTTCTGTTAGGTGTAGCTAAATTTCACATCATACCATAGCTTATTTATTCTCCATGATAGAAACCCATAATGGTATTCATGAATAATACATAACATTGATCTTTTGAGATCTCCATGGCTTTCAGAGTAAGCCTAGAATCTCTTGACATATCCCTAACAAGCCTTTTAAGTTTGGTGACAATGCCATGCTTGTGTCTCACCAACAGGCCATTCCTTTCGACATTTGTTGTTCATGTGTAGCTAATTGTCACATAATACCATAGCCTATTTATTCTCCATGACAGAAACGTACAATGGTATTCATGGATAATACATAGCATTGATCTTTTGAGATCTCTATGGCTTTTGGAGTAAGCCTAGAATCTCCTAACATAGCCCTAACAGGCCTTTTGGGTTCAGTGACAATGCCATACTCGCGTCTCACCAGCAGGTCATTCCTTTCAACATTTGCTATTTAGGTGTAGATAAATGTCACATCATACCATAGCCTATTTATTCTCCATGATAGAAACCAACAATGGTATTCATGAATAATACATAGCATTAATCTTTCGAGATCTCCATGGCTTTCGGAGTAAGCCTAGAATCTCTTGACATAGCCCTGATAGGCCTTTTGGGTTCGCTAACAATGCCATGCTCGCGTCTCACCAGTAGGTCATTTCTTTCGATATTTGTTGTTCGGGTGTAGCTAAATGTTGTATCATACCATAGCCTATTTATTCTTCATGATAGAAACCAACAATGGTATTCATGAATACTACATAATACTAAACTTTCAAGATCTCCATGGCTTTGGAGTTAGCCTAGAATCTCTTAACATAGCCCTGATAGCCTTTTGGGTTCGGTGACAATGCCATGCTTACGTCTCACCAGCAGGCCATTCGTTTCTACATTTTCTATTAAGGTGTAGCTAAATGTCATATCATACCATAGCCTATTTATTTTCCATGATAGAAACCCATAATGGTATTCATGGATAATACATAACACTGATCTTTCAAGATCTCCATGGCTTTCAGAGTAACATCTCCCTACGAGTCTCGACAAAAAGGCCACATTAATTTGACAGAAGGAAATCCTAGTTTATCCTATTGGAGACTGACCCTACTTTCGATGACACAATTTTAGCCAGTTATCTACGACATGACTCGCTAAAGGTCACCCCGTGACATTGCTTGAAGCGAACACAAGTAGTGCTGTGATTTAATCCATAAGTCTTGTGATACTTTGGGCCATGGTTTCAACACCTATCAGGCTCAAAGATCACTGTTTCAACATGGGTCATGTAACACCTCATGTTTCACTTAAAAGGTAAAACTATAATTTTACTCTTGTAAGGGTAAAATTATCATATCCATATTATAGAAAGACCTTAGGTTGGTTTATAAACCCTTTGAACCAAGTTAAAATTATAGAATCCAAGTTCGACCTTGAATCGATCGAGTTTGAAAGTTGCCCCCAAGTGTGTTTTTAGGGTAACTTCATTGGCATACCTATACCAATCCTGAGTGAATTGGAGGTCATGCCATATATTTTTAAAAGATATAGGAATCTAATTTCCAACAAAATAAACCGTATATTAATAGGTGTTTCCCAGAGGAAGTTATGATTGTTTTTTCATAAGGTGTCTGTGCTGCTAGGCTCACTGATTTGGAGTAAATTTGGAGACACACTAATAAAAATGTATGATGAATTAGAGATCACAATTTGTTCCCTTAAAAATGTCTTGAAGTCTAGTTTCGAATATAACAAATGATGATCAAATCAGAGTTTTCTAGAGAAAGTTATGTGTGTTTTAGTCTGTAGGGGTCGAATATGGAAAAGTGCCAGATTGATCTGATCCTGTCGGATGGATCCCAACTTAGTGGATTGATCCAATTTCACTATTTCTTTAATAGAAAATTCCTGATACATGCCGGATCAATTCGATTTCCATCCAGATCAATCCAATTTCACAAGAAACGGATTTTTAAGTCTAAAAACTTTCAATTTTGACCCTATTAGGGTTCTACTTCACCTAGGATCCTTGTGCAGTCTATATAATGGAAGAAACTCAATCCAAAACCCTAAAAATAGGATAAATAAATCCTAATGACCTCATTTACACCAAAAAAGAAAAAGGAAAGGAGAGAGAAAAGAACTTTGGGGAGAAGGGGAAGAGAAACCCCAAATTGGGCAAGGAAAGCTTGTAGACTTCCCTCTATGCAAGATTTCTTTAGTTTTGACATTCTCTCTTAGTTTTACTTAAAATTTTATAATAATTAGTAGTTTATACTTTGTGTGTTATAGAGAAAGAAAGAAACTACAAAAAAAGAGAGATCTTACTTGAGAATTTCTCTGGGATAAAGAAGTAAAAGTATTTAGGTAAGTAGTTATACAAAATTTACTCTATTTTTATTTGTTTTAGGTTCTTAGAAGTTTTATAGTGGTAAAATCTTGATTCTATGAATGTTTTCTCATATGTTTATGAAGCCTTTTGTTAGGACCTTAGAAACCCTAATTCTTGTAGTGATTTGTAATGAGATCTTGCCATATTATATTAGAATCCTAGAAATCCCTAATTTAATTTGTAAGAAAAAGTAGTTTTACATCATAAGTATATGTATTTCATTGAGATGTGTATTCCATGAGTTTTGAAAGCAGGTAAGTTAAGAATCTATGAATATATAGTCTCCATGATAGTCATTAATACATGAAGATCTTGATTTGCTATGAAAAATATGAACATTTGAATTGGAGTTGAACATCTCCTAACATATTACTGTAAGAATGAAGAAATTGATTTGATTACATATGTAGAAATTGATTATGATGCATGTTGACTCCTACTAGAATGAAAATAATTAATAGTAACATATAAATTGCTTAAAGATTGTTTTGAAATGATTCAATGAGTTATGAGTTGGGATTATGGATGATAAAAAATGCATGTGTAATATGATTATTATTAAAACCCTCATTTATGTTAGGTGTATTAATTTTATGATGTTTGGAAGTATAATAATATGTAAAATTTCATGATTTCTTATTGATTAAGTTATGTAGTGATTTGTTCATGTTGCATATGTCTCCAATCATGCTATTAAATGCATCTCTAAAGTTGTATGCCTTTTTACGAGGCGAGTGAATTCCTATAGTGGTGGATTTCATCTCCATTACTATGTTAATGAATGTAGCATGTGATGGTATATATTCTTATATCCTGATCAAAGAATGCTCCATGTAGGGATAAGATAAAGTAAGTTAGTCATGAACTAATGAGGAATGAAATGGGTAAAAAGGCTCAAAGAAGAATAAAAAAAATAAGTAAGAATGCTAAGATGTAAAGGCCCTGTAATTTGGAAGAAGTAAAGAATAAAATAAGATAAGGAAAGTAAAGACAACAACAACAACAACAAAAACAACAAACAGCCTTATCTCAACTATTTGGGGTCAGCTACACAAATCCTATTCCGCCATTCCACTTTGTTTAAGGCCTTATCTGTTGTTAAATTACAAGCTGCCATGTCCCTCTTTACTAACTTCACCTAGGTCAATTTTGGCCTTCCTCTAGTCCTTCTAGCACCTTTAACTTGTATTGTCTCACTTCACCTCACTGGTGTAGTCATTGGTAAGGAAAGTAAAGACAAATGTCTTAATAATGAAGGCCCTCCCATTGGGGTAGTAATGCAATGGTATGATGGTCTTCCCATTAGGATAATAATACAATGATATGATGGCCCTCCCATTGGGGTAATAATGCAATGGTATGACGGCCTTCCCATTGGGGTAATAATGTAATGGTATGATGGCTTTCCCATTGGAGTAATAATGCAATGGTATGGTGAACCCTCCATAGGGTATAATGTAATGACAACTTTTCTATTGAGAATAGATTTCAATGGTAAAGTATGATGACCCTTATCATTGTAGAATAACACAATGTGCCAAGATATGAAGTAAGATTAAAAGCCCCACTATTGGGAAACATAAAATATGTAAGAAGATAAGAAAAGTTATAAGAAAAGAAACTATGTCAAGATAAGAAATGAAAATACAAAAACTTCAAAAGTAATGAAAGGTTCATAAACTATGTAAGAACAAGTAAAATGATAACCCTCCCATTGGAGAATAAACAATGGTATGATGATGACCCTTATGGTTAGAGATAATATAATATGTCAAAATGTATGTAAATGAAACAAAAAAGTAAAAAAAAGTACAATATAGTGAAGAGCAAGTGTAAAAAATTGATACCAAATATTTAAGTAAGCATGAGTGTAAGTGACCTTAAAGGCTCTACTATTAAGAATGAAACTATGTTAAGGAAGAAGAAAAAACTTATAAGATACATAAAATGAGTGAAAATATGATAAAAAGAATATAAAAGTTTGTAAGAAAAAAAGAATGCTAAGGAGAAGAAAAATACCTAAACTTCAAAATCAAAGTAAAGATTTAAGTTATGTAAATAATGGAAAGTATTAAGACAAAGAAATAGAAACGTTTAAGTTCCACAAGTAAGGAAAGATTCATAAGTTGTGTAAGAAAGAAAGTTTCATGAAAGGAAAAGAAAGTACATAAGTTAATAATGAAAATGGAAGTCCTTGATATAGATAAGAAAAAAAAATGTTAAAAAAGAGTGAAATCACATACTCTTTAAAAAAAGATCAAAGTATACAAGATACGTATACAAAGAAGAAAATGTAGCCTTAAGAAAGTGATAAGTGATGACTTGGTGATTAATAAGTAACCTATGATAAGTTACTAACAAGAATGTAAACGATAAGTACTAAGGCGATGATAGATTTATTGAATATAGAAGTAGAATTTCATGTCTCATTATGCAAACGTGTTGTTATGATTTGTTAATTACTTAAGAATGGTACATACCCAACTTGAAATGATTTGTATATGCATATTCATATTAGAAAAGTATAATATATGCATGAGAAAGGAATAAAACTACTTTTTGGGATGCACACTAAGTATCTTTACTATGAATGAATTATGAAATATTTATCATGTGATTCATAACACCATGTATTTATCATACATATTGCCATATGTAGATATTAGAAGAATGCCATATATGTTATCATGCATATTGCCATATGTTGATATTAGAAAAATGCTTTGCATAAATAGAATCATGTGAATTTCTATGCATAGTTTTTACTTGAAGAATCATGATGATGAGTATTAGATCTTGTGTTGACTAGTAGATGATGTATGTACATTAACACATGCCTACATACTAGAAATTGGTGTGTATTCTATATGGAGATATATTTAGTAATTTTTATATTAAAATATTCGTGCTTTATCCATCCAGTTTCTGTAGTAGGTTTTGTGTACCTATTAACGAGCCGTGGATCTCACCCATCCATACAATTTTTCCAAGTGGGTTATAGTACATCTACACTGTTTGGAATACCTAGAGGTTGGAGGAAAGGCATGCGGCTGATGCTTCTCTTCCTTAATAGTTTTGTTTCATTTAGATTCTCTTTGTTTTGTATCAAATTTCTTGGGATGTATTAAGTTTGAAGTTTGATTTTTGAGACTTGAAGTCTTATATTCGAGATGTGATGATGAATTTTTTGGCTCCTATCATTACATGGGAGACTAATGACATGATAGTTACTTTGATTATATGTTATTGTTTATTTTTGGTGCACCTTTATGATTATGATGTTAGTGATTGATTTCTTTCCACTGCGTATGATAAGTTTAATGTTAAGTTTCTAAGTAACCTATAAGTTGAGATAGATAAAAAAAATTATAGTGAATGTTTATGGACCCAATTTAGTAGCGGCCTAGTTTCATACCTAAATAAGGTTATGAAATTTAGGGTCGTTATAGGTCAACTTCGGCCCTCATAGCTTCTCCGGGAGAAAGTGAAATAACATCTCCATGCAATTGTTTTCATCCAAGCGCTACCGCTTAGGCATACCGAACTGTTAAGCAAAGGTCCCCTGTGACATTTCTTATAAGAGACATGAGTACATGTCACATTCATTCCAAATGTTGTGTGTTATACCTACTGTGGTAGTGACTGGTATGTCAGTGCTTGGGCAAGGCAATACAAACGATCCTATGGGATTCCACCCTGGCTTCTAAGGAAAGAGTTGTTGTAAAATTTCCTTCGTTTGTATGGTCTTAAAACTATGATGTTGTTTACCCAATAGACCGATCCATAGCATATATTCACACTCAGAGTTATGATAGAATCCCTCAAAGGTATTCATGAGAGATATGTAGCATTGACCCTCAAAGGTCCCATAGCTTTTCTAGAGAGAGCTTCCCAAAATTTCTCTGAGTCCTTTAGTTTGTAACCTTCGTCCATATTAGTGGAAAATGGTACAATTCACTCCATAATTTATGCAAGTCTTTCAGTTTGTAACTTTTGTCCAAACCAGGGGAAAATGATACAATTCACTCCATAACTTATGTGAGTCCTTTGTTTTGTGGCTTTTGTCCAAGATAGGGATAAATGATACAATCCGCTCTATAGCTTATGCAAGTCTTACAGTTTGCAACCTTAGGCCAAAATGGGGGCAAAAGTCATAATTTACTCCATAAATTATGCGAGTTTTTCAGTTCGTAACCTTTGTCCAAAATGGGGGCAAATGATACAATCCACTCCACAACTTATGTGAGTCCTTTGGTTTGTAACCTTTGTCCAAAATGGGGGCAAATGATACAAACCACTCCATAACTTGTACAAGTCTTTCACTTTGTCCAAAATGAGGGAAAAATTATAGTTCACTCCATATACTATGTGAGTTCTTTAGCTTGTAACTTTTGTCCAAAATGGAGGCAAATGGTACAATTCACTACGTAGACTATGAGTCTTTTAGTTTGTAACGTTTGTCCAGAATAAGGGCAAATGATGCAATCCACTCATTAGATAATGTGTTATGATTAATAGAAACCCTTAAAGGTTTTCATGATTAATATGTAACATTGACCCTTCGGGATCTCCATGGCTTTTATAGAGAAGGCTTTGACAATGTCTCTATGTCCATTCAATTTTTCACTCCATAAACATTGTTTTGAAAATCATTATAGCTCTCATAAAGAAAAAGGGGGACTTAACAGTTTTTATAGATTTAAAAAATAGTCATTAATAAAATAAAAAATTCTATAAAAAACATTCAAAATTCAAATACAAAGCAATTTAATATTTCCATCTAACAAACATAAAATGTTAAAACTAGAAACAAAAGATAAGTGTCAAGATCATTCTAAAATTGGTTTGTGTGACTTTACAATTTTTGCATGACTATTTTCTACAATATTTTCAAGCAGTTGTGCCCTATGTCTATGACTTACCTGTCTTTTGACATAGCACATATGCTAATAGTAATACCACCAGGAGCAGAGAAAGAACCGCTGACTTAAGTATAACTCATGGATGAACCTCATTTTTCAAAAAATAGAGAATTTCTCAATTGGCTAAGACCCAATTTCAAGATTTGATAAAACTATGATTTACTTCAAAATTTTTACAAAAGGCTAATTGAGTGGATTATCTATCCAAGAAGGCATTTCAAAAGGACAAAATGTTTACAAAAATCACTAATCCAAGAGATTGAAATCAAGTTAGCCCTGCGGTTTTCTTGGCTAAAGTGGTTCTATTTTTATAAAACAACCCACCCAACATTCATGAGTAATACAAGAGGAAAGGTACTATCTTACCCAAGTCAAAATTCATGTACTTATTTTCTTTGCTACATGTGGCATGGCCACACATACTAAAGGGGGGCAAATGTCAGCACCCAAATTTTGACTTGGGTTAATTAATGAGATCAGATGAGTTTATCACAACAAAGGATAGAGTTAGACTCTAGACTACACTGGTTTAGGAAAATAGACAAGAACTTTGGTATCCCTTGAGCTTTAAAACCCAAGGTCAAATTTGGGCTCTAGGTAGTAAGACATCCCTGATGGACACTCCGGTTGCAAAAGTCAATGTCAAATCACCACTACAAGAAAAAAGACTTTTCGCATCAACTTATTTGATGTGAAAAAGTCTTTTGTTATCAACTTTCTAGTTGACACAGCCATATGCGGTAAGTCATGCCATAAAAAGTCTTTTGCAACAACTTTAGTTGAGGAGAAAAAAGTGTTTTTTTTGCTACAATTTTTGTTGATGCGAAAAAGTAGGTACTTTTTTTTTTCAAAAATGTATAATTAATATTAATTCCTACCATGCCCCTAATATCAATTTTTCTTGGGGAATCGGAATGAAACCATAACCACAAACCAAAGAAAACATGGATTTGTTAATGGTTTCAAAACTTCATTTGATTTTGCTTAAGACGTAAAAATTGGGGGGGGGTGTTTAAAAACATAGTTCAATTAACTGCTCAACAATTGTTTGTTATAACTGTAAGTATAAAAACGATGACAGAAACGACACTTGAGAGTGCTTGTTCAAATATAATTCAAAGTAACCCAATATGTGATAAAGCTCAAGATATCATCGCCATTGTTTGAGTTGATCAATGTCTTCGTATTGTTTCTTCTGGATCAAAAGGCCTATTCTTCATCAAGCTAGATCTTCTTTGGAGTAGGCTGGATGCTACCCACCTACGTAAAACGTAAATGCCATGTTAAGAAGTAGACATATATATCCCATTAGTATAATAATATAAAATATACTTGTACAAATTAATACCTTGTACAAGTATATTTGGGGTGCCACTCAACCTGGGGCAACCTTAGTACTTTTCTCTAATAAAAAACTCCTGACTTCACCATTATGGATTACCCAAAAATGGGCATAAAAAACGAGATTCCCCACGACATTTTGAGCACAGAGTCACATTTGAGGTGGGAATTCTACCTCAAATACAAAAAGATGTGAAATTCATACAATATAGAAAAATTGATACAATATTGAAGGGAGTAAATTTCCTGTCTAAGTTTTGGTGTCCAGGGCATAAAATGGGTGGGAATGTAAAAATTCATCGAACCCCTGCTCATTTTATTCCATGTGAAGTCACCTGGTGTCCTAGACGCCATCCTGGACAGAACAGAATGTCTATATTGAATATTGAAATATCCAAAAACGTATAAAACAACATATCAAGATTCTCTATTTAAGTTCTAACAGAACTGATATTTCAAATGCATACAGTTGTATAA
>JAOXJP010141082.1:0-57512 GCA_025762735.1 Platanus orientalis | reverse complement strand
TAACCTTGTTCATACATGTATGATACACTTAACATGCCTACAATTATGTTCATCATTATTTATATGTTATTGTATTTGTATATGGTTTGGTTTTTTTTCACTAGAGGTAATCATACTGGATGTTTGTTTATGAAATGTTCAATTGTGATCTTTATAAATATACATGTTCGTAACACGGTAACAGTGTTTATTCATGTATGATGCACCTAACATATCTAAAATTTACTTTATCAAACTTTTCTTAAAAACCATTATAAGAATTTTATGGATTTTTAGAAAAAAAATTTCAGATTTTTTTGACTTTGAATTGGGTTTGGACCATACGATTTGGATCGGTTTTGGGCATAAATGATCCGTTCTGCCGATCCGAAATTTAAAACCATGAACGAGAGGAAGAGAGAGTGTATGGAGGAGAGGAGAGGAGAGGAGAGGGAGTGAGTCCTACATGAAGAATGCTTCCCAACGTGCAATAAATTGTGTACAATAAGCATCAAGTGCAATAAATTGTGCTTAATGAATAAGTGATATTTTCGCTTATTGCTTATTAATAAGCACTTAATCCTAATTTTTACCAAATGACCCATTTGCTATTTGTTGCAAAACCCATCAGATTACTATATATATATATATAAACTTCACATGGATAACTGTCAGATGTATACAACAAGGGATCCTACGAGAACCTGTATTATTTTAAGCTGTACTGAGAAAGAATCAAAAAACAGTTCTCTGTCTCATCCATTTTGTAGCTGACCACTTCTCTCCTGCCAACACATTGCATGCTCCATGTATGCTGTTTGGGTCTGACTGCCCATCTAAACCCTGTAAAGAACAAAAGTACCCAACAGAATCAAACTTAGAACCTAACAACCTCTCCCTCCCCCTACACACACACACACACACACATAAAGATTAAAAGATAGATGTAAGCTATATATAATAGATTACCATTCTAAGCAAACAGTTGCCTCAACTATTCTACTAAAATTTGACTAAAAGCCCTCCTTTTATGTCACTTATTATGCTTAACTCAAGCTTGTTTGACTAAAAGCCTTCCTTCTTATAGGTAACTATCATGCTTAACTAAAAGCCCTCCTTCTATGAACTTTTTAAAAACCCTCAATTAATGCAAAAAAAGAAGACATACTTGAGACTTTAATTTGATGTTTCTATTGCTTAGACACACACACACACACACACACACAAAGAAGGCTTGCTATTTTCCAGTTAATCAAAAAGGCCCTTAGACATGTAATCAAGTAGATCCCTTGATCACACAGTCACGATTATGACTTTCTCAATGTTAAGCAAGTATGGCACATAACCATGGATGGAACTATGTTCCACTGGTACACAGCACCATGTTATGGATGGTGGTAACTTTTACATAACATCTGGAACAGTGGGTATGCGCTCATGGATCCAATCTTCCAACACAGCACCATGTTATGGATAGTGGTAACTTTTACATAACATCTGGGATAATGGGTATGCCCTCATGGATCCAATCTTCCAAATCGTTTGCAATTCAAGCATGGCCATTAGTGCAAATTGCAGTCTATAGGAACAAGTGCTCATCGATATGATTCATTTAACTGGAGCTGCTCTTGGATTGGCCATCAGCATGACAAGAACAACCATAAAAACATAAACAAGTAAACAGTAAAAACCTGCACTAAATGAAACTTCCTAGCCCAATATGTAGAATGGTCCTTGTTAAATTACCATTCATCTAATGATTTGGATGGTCAGATCATTTACATGAGTAGTGGCACATACACAAGTGTACCAGGGATGTGCTCACAGATATGATCCATTCAACCAATGGAGCTACTCTTGAATGGGATATTAGCCAAATTCGTAATGCTTGAAAATTCCTAGCCACCCAATCAATTCACCTCCTCATCTAATGGTTTGTTTTTCATTGACTGTTGGCTTTTGGGTAGTGCTTCAAAAGTCTCACCATTTACTTTAATTTTCTCATGCAACTTGTATCCAATTTAACTAGTACAGAGAAACGTGAAGAAAACTAACCATGCTCCAGAATAGCACTGCATCTCCTTCAACTGGTTTAACAGACATCCCTCTAACAATCTTTCCCCCACAGCTACATACCCCTGATCCAGCCTGAGATCATTTTCAATTTAAGTATCCTAGTATAATCAAAAGAAGCCAACCACAAACAAAGAAAATGGAATGACCTGAGAAATAACAGTTGGGAGACTAAGCTCACAAAATTAAGGAAAAAACTTCAAAAAAATATATTATAGGCGGGTATAGGTGTCAATAGCAAAAAGAAATATACCCCACAATATTTTTTAAACAGTAACTTCCCTTTTACTTCAGAGTACTATAAAAACTCTTCTGTACAGATTAGAAATGATTTGGTTCACAAAGCACCACTGTAGACAATGAAATTGAGGGTGTTGTGATCATTTTTAAAATCCAAACTTTATCCATCTAAAAGTTTCATGGGTGATAAAACAGTTGTCTTGTTGATTAAATGTCTCACGTTCCTAGGATAAGTTACATAAGATTCTGTGGAAAACCTACGATTATGGAATATACAGGCTGAATTGGAACTGCCTGAGCAGTATACTAGTTTTCCTACCAATGGTTTGCATACCTGTGGACTAGATAAATCCCGTTTACCATGGCTACATGATAATAAGTGTCTTACATTCCTCATCCTCAATTATACATGAGTATCAAATAGGTTTTTAAAAAAAAAAAAAAAAAACAGAGAGCGTTCACCAATATCTTAATGGACCAAATTCAAAATGTTTAAGACAAAATACACTAAATTAAAAAATTTTAATCTAAGTGACTGCTTTTCATGGAAATGCAGGGAAAGATAAACAAAAAAAATGAACAATTCGTTGATCTTTGTAATATACAGCTATATTAGACTGATTAATTCATATGCTGACATTCTTACAATATTCTTCTAACATCGTGGGTACAGAGGTATTAGAAGAGTCTGAAGTGAAAGTCAAGAGCTTAGCATGGGTTATAGTTTAAGAATAGAGCCAATCTTAAGAGAAAAATATATGAAGCTAAATGTGGATAACTACAAAATTAATAACTAAAAACATGTATTCAATATTGTGTTTACTATTTATGCTCTCTAGAGCTACAAGAATAGAATGGACTATCTGTAAGTTAGTCCAATATTAAGATCCTACTAAAAACAGCTAAAGTCGAGTTTATAGTAACCATAAAAAGGATAACTAGTATGCAAAAGCAAAGACGGATGAAATGGAAATATAATATTTTTCCACCAAAAATTGAAGAGTGGCTAAATGGTCTCCGGGAAAAGTCAAGGAATTTTTGGTGTGGATGCCTCTAGGCGTGTGTGTATTGTTTATCCCTTGGTATAAGGTGTATGCACTGTATCTACTCCTACACATAGGGGTATTTTTGTCATTACAATAATATTTATAAGTAATTGTATGGGAAAGAAAAACCTAATTCCCTCCCATCGATAACTTCTCTCTCAACTCTCTATTTCTCTTCTTCCTACTTTCTCTCTCTCTCTCTCTCTTCTCTACAACAACCAACTTGGTATCATAGCCTAAGTCTGATCTTGGATTTCACTGTAGAACCCATCATTGACAGATGATACAGACGTTGACATCAGCATCTGTACAGCTGACATCAGCACCAGTAGCCAAAAGTATGTTCGATGCTCTTTTTGAGAGAACATGATTTCTAATGAATTTTTATGTTGGTGGTTTGCGTGTTTGATGATCGCATATATTTTTTAGAGGATTTTCTTTGTAAAATTGCAAAAAATCCATTTTTGAGTGTTTTCAATCTCCTAATCGAAATAGAATTTTTTTCTCCTTTTGGCTGATAAGGAATGGATCATTTGAATGAGAAGAACCCAACAAAATTGAGATCACTAAATTTGAAGCAGAAATGAGGATTTGGTGCTAAATCTCGCAAGGCATGTTTACCGCCAAGCGCTGATCACGATCTGACGTCCCTTTTTTATTTATTTTGAATATTTTGCTAGCTTCTCTGATATGTTTGGGTCAGATACAACCAACAAGGTTCGATTCAATGTTCTTTGATCGAGTATACAAAGGTATTTCTAGTTAACCTGTCAGTCGTGATGTGCAAGGGGACCCTATATGATATGTCTTCACATAACATGGCAATTATGGTGGTTGTTTGAGATTGTAGTGGCTTGGTGAGAGCCTTACAGTATATGTGAGCAAGATTATGATGGTTGTTTGAGATTGTAGTGGACTGGTGAAAGTCCTATAACAAGATGGACAGGTGATAGTCCCTATAGTGTTGTTGTGTGACAAGTCTTGGTGTATTAGTGTTTCTTCAATGAGGATTTCATTAATCTGTATCTTGAAATGTAAGAAAGTAGTGAAGACAAATTTGTCTCTACTGGAAGGTTTGGAAATGGTGGAAATGAGGCTCCTAACACTCTTATCACCACTGTTCGGTTTGATGGCAGCAATTTTCTTCACTGGTTTCATTCAGCACAACTCTTTATTACTGGCAGAGGCAAGTCGGGATACCTAACAAGTGAAACTAAAGCCCCTAACACAAATACTACAAATTATCCTAAGTGGAAGACTGAAAATGCTACTGTGATGTCTTGGTTGTTTCACTCAATGCAACCAGAAATTTCAAACACCCTCATGTATCTCCCTACAGCTAAATTTATTTGGGATTCGGTTATTTAGACATATTCCAAGAAGGGAAACAAAGCAAGGATGTATGATCTTCATCAAAAGGTCTCCCAACTTAGACAGAGAAAGAAGTCCCTCTCCCTCTATTATTTTACTCTTAAGGGCTTGTGGTAAGAGATTGATTATTACAAGACATTCCATCTTAAATATTCTGAGGATATGGTGGAATATAGTAGAGAAGTTGAGGAAAATCATATATTTGATTTTTTGGTTGGACTTAATTCAGATTACGATGGCTTCAGAGTACAAATTCTTGCAAAAGACCATCTTCCACCTTTAAATGAGGTGTTTTCTTTTGTGCAAGAAGAGGAAGACCGTCGTCATGCCATGTTGCCCCCTCCTCCAGTCCAGACTGTTGAGAAATCTGCATTTATTTTCACCTCTCAACGGGGTGGTCGTGGTAGTGGTGTTAGGAGTGTTTTTTCTAGAGATGATAGGGATAAACTAAAATGTAAACATTGTAGTCGATCTCGTCATATAAAGGATACGTGTTGGGATTTGCATGGTCGTCCACAGGAGCTTCAGAGTCGTCTTTTCCAGCGAGGTTCTTTTTTTGGACGTCATGGAGGATCTCAATTCCATAGTGGTAGATCAAGTGCCAATTCTGTGATGGCTTCTTCTTCAGAACCTGCATCAGCTTCATTTGATTCTACTATTGGTACCTTCTCACGTGAGGAAGTTGAAGCTTTGCGACGTTTTATGTCTAATTTGGACACCTCTACTTTGACTCATCACTCTTCTTTTGCCTAGTCAAGTACATCTGCCTCTGCATTCAACGACAGTGTGTCCGCTCCTGATCACTCTTGGATCATTGATTTAGGAGCTTTTGACCATATAATTGACACATCATCCTTTTTTTCTTCTTATTATATTTGTTTTGAAAAAGATAAGGTTCGCATCGCCAATGGTTCTTATTCTTCTATTTCGGGTAAAGGGTGTATTTCGGTCACTCATTCTCTATCCTTGTCTTCGGTCCTTCATGTTCCCAACTTTACTTTAAATTTGTTATCTCTTAGTCACCTAACAAAATCTTTGAATTGTAATGTGACATTTTTTCCTTCTAATTTTGTGTTTCAGGATTTGGATACGAAGAGGATGATTGGTAGGGGGCATGAGGACAATGGTCTATATGTTCTTGATATCCCCTCTCATTTGGTTTCTCCAAACAGCAAATTCCCTCTTCTTCAATAAAGGATAGTAACATTTGTTCCCAGCAACTGTCACAATGGCATAATGGTTTAGGTCATCCTTCTCTTTCTACTTTAAAGAAATTGTTTCCTCAATTGTTTTCTAGTTCTAGCTTTTCTTTCCATTGTGAACCTTGTGCGTATGCGAAGCATTGTAGAACATCTTATCCTATTAGCATGAATAAAAGTGCTTGTTCAAACAGATGTGTGGGGTCCAGCTCCTACTGTCTCTTTATTTGGTTTTAAGTACTTTTTTATATTTGTTGATGATTTTTCTCATGTGACTTAGGTCTGTCTTTTGAAATCTAAAAGTGATGTGTTTTCTACATTTACGTCCTTTCATAAAATGGCTGAGACTCAATTTGAAAGAAGAATTAAAATTCTACGTTCAGACAATGGAGGAGAGAATATGTCTCATGCATTCTCCTTTTATCTAAATCAATTGGGAATTATTCATCAAACTATTTATTCTGGCACTCTTGAACAACATGGAGTTGTTGAACGTAAGAATAGGCACTTACTTGAAGTTGCTCATGCACTTTTGTTTACCATGAATGTGTCTTAAACCTTTTGGTCTGACGTTTTACAAACTGTTGTTTTTCTCGTCAATCGATTGTCTACAAGGGTTTTTGACTTTAAAACACCTATTAATGTTCTTCTTTCTCCTATTCACTTATTTCCTATTCCTCCAATGGTTTTTGGGTGTATCTGTATGTTCATATTGATAAATCTCATCAAACAAAACTAGATTCTAAGTTTAATAAGTGCATCTTTCTGGGTTATGCTTCTAGTTAGAAGGTGCATAAGTGTTACCATCCTTCTACTCGACAGTTGTTTGTCTCAATGGATGTCACATTCCATGAAAATGTTCCTTTTTTTCTGCACATAAACCCTCTGGTCAGGGGGAGTTCTATGTAATGGATCCTTCAATTGTTCCTCTTCATGTTCCCTCTTTTCTATTTTGACTCGGGTGTTGGTTCAAGCAATGATAGTGAGGAGGAGCGTGTTCTCAAGGTATATTCAAGAAAAAAGAAGTTTGTTGTTGTTGTAGATGTTCCTCCTACATTCCACCATGACTCCTCTGTGGATCCATCTCCTGATACAGGTAATCCTCCTCATCCATTGCCTTCTGCTACTGATTTTGATTTCCCTATAAAACTATGGAAGGATGTCAAATCCTGTATTCAATACCCTATGGCCAATTTTGTTTCTTATCATTCTTTATCCCCATCTTATCGTCGTTTTACTTCTGGTTTGTCTTATGTCTTTGTTCCTCATAGTGTTGCAGATGCTTTGTCACAACCACAGTGGAAGACTGTTATGCAAGAGGAAATGTAGGCTCTTGAAAAGAATGGCACTTGGGAGCTTGTTGATTTACCTCGGAGTAAAACACTCGTTGGTTGTAAATGGGTTTATACGGTGAAGATGAAACCTGATGGTTCTGTTGATCGTTATAAGGCTCATTTAGTTGCAAAGGTTATACCTAAATATATGGTATTGATTACCAGGAAACATTTGCTCTAGTGGCAATGTTGAATTCTATCCGGGTTCTTTTATCATTGGCTGCTAATCAGGGTTGGCCTCTTTTCCAATTTGATGTGAAGAATGCTTTTCTATATGGAGATTTAGTTAAAGAGGTCTATATGAAGTTTCCTCTAGGCGTTTTCCCTTCTACCTCTAAAGAAAAGGTTTATAAGCTAAAAAAAGGCTCTCTACGGTCTGAAACAATCACCACGAACCTGGTTTGAGCATTTTCGTTTGCTGTCCTTCGTCATGGGTATCACCAAAGTCAGATAAATCATACTTTATTTATTAAGCACAGAGATGGTCTTCTTACTACACTCATCGTCTATGTAGATGACATTGTGATCACTGGGAATGATCAAACTGAAATGACACAATTAAAGCATCAATTAGCACAAGAGTTTAAGATTAAGGATTTAGGCTCCTTATGTTATTTTTTGGGGATTGAGGTTGCTCGATCGGCAAAGGGCCTATTTCTTTTTCAATGAAAGTATACATTGGATCTCTTGGCTAAAATTGGTTTGATAGGTTGTAAATCCAGTGACACACCTATAGATCCCAATCATCGCTATACTGAGGATGTTGGTGAACGCCTCATTGATGTCGGCCAATATCAACGTCTTGTGGGAAAACTAATATATCTCACATTAACAAGGCCTGATATTACATATGCAGTGTGTTGTTAGTCAATTTATGCATGCTCTTACAAGTGTTCATTTTGATATTGTTTATCGTATTCTTCATTACTTGAAAAGGAGTCCTAGTGTTGGTCTTTTATACACTAAACAACCTGGTTTACACATTAAAGCCTATATTGATGTTGATTGAGCTAGATCAATGTCTGATAGGAAATCTACTTCTGATTATTGCACTTTTGTGGGAGGAAATCTCGTTACTTGGCGTAGTAAAAAACAGTCTGTTGCAGCTCATTCCAGTGTTGAGGCTGAGTATCGTTCTATGGCTCATGAGGTAAGTGAACTTCTATGGATACATCTTCCTCTTATTGAGTTTGGTCTTCCTGCTCTCACTCCAATGCGTCTTTACTGTGATAATAAAGTTGCTATCAGCATTGCCCATAATCCAGTTCAACATGATTGTACTAAGAATATTGAGGTTGATCAGCATTTATAAAGGAGAAACTTCTTTCTGGGTTTATTTGTACTCCCTTTGTTTCTACTAGAGATCAACTTGCTGATGTGTTTACAAAAGGCCTCACTCATGTACACTTTCAAACTTTGGTTTACAAGTTGGGAATGTTCGATATCTACCACCCAACTTGAGGGGGAGTGTAGGCGTGTGTGTATTGTTTATTTCTTGGGGGTATAAGGTGTATGCATTGCTCCTATACATAGGAGTATTTTTGTCATTACAATAATATTATAAGTAATATCATATGGGAGATAAAAACCTAACTCTCTCCCATCAACAACTTCTCTCTCAGCTCTCTATCTCTCTTCTTCCTATTTTCTCTCTCTTCTCCATAGCAACCAACTTTGATAGCCTCCAAGCGAATGCAATAAACATAATGGCAATGGTTGCGTAGGTACTGCCCACTTCTTAGATTGTGAGAGGATTGTTCAAAATTTCCAGGTCCTGTTGGGGTTGTGACTCCAACAAAGCTGAAGTCTTGGCTTTTCTTCATCACTAACTAAGCGGCTTCCTTTTAATAGTCTACTTGTGGAGAGGGATTCAACTAAAGTGATTGGTTGAGCTTCCATGAACAAGGGTTCTTACCATGTTCTACTTAATTAAGAGAGACATGAGTTTTGGTCTCTTCTTTTTCTATTTTCTCTTGCAGTAAAATCAGCCAACTATGTGGCAGACTATTGCCAATTGAGGTGCAACTAAGGATGTAATATACAACACACTAAATAGCCCACTGTAATTGTGCCTCCTTCTCTACTTGTCTTTTTCAATTGTATTTGTTCTCTATTTGTCTAATAAATTTTTTCTCCTTTTTAATTAGAAATATGGAGTTAAAAAAAAAGTGGGACACTGCCAATAATACGGCCTAAACTTGAAACATGAGAAAAAAAAATGAGATCATTCCTATAGTTTCTTGAATTTTGCATTATATTTGTTCTTAAATTTCTGAGACAAACACTTGATACAGCAACTACATATCGCAACACATGCCAGATAGAAATAGGTCATGTGCTCTGACTGGAACAGGAACTTTTGGTAATATCAATTGCTTAAAATGTCATTTAAAATATTTTGTTTGACACTGCAATAGAGTACAATGAGGTCATAATTTGAAGTTGCTTATGCGTGCTCCCATTAATAACTAGACAAACTGAATGAGTTTCCTACACCAACAGAATAAGCAGAAAACTAAAAGCATCGGGGCTACCATTCAGTTTCGTATGCAGTAACTGAACAAATTAATAAGCACAAGTTGCAAGCAAAATATTCATTCAAATCAGCAATGTAATCTAGAAAAAACTTTAACCTACCTCAAACCCATCTTCATGACTGAATGTGGAGTTGGAGGCTCCGAATCTTGAAGTTTTGCATCCAGATTTCTTTCCTGTGATGATAACAAGAAAGAGAAAAATGGAAATAACCACCAGTTACAGAAGCAGGACTATGCATTTTGAGATCATTTTGTATATACTATGAAGGATAGTTATCACAACATAGAAATTACGATTAGAAATATTAAGACGGAAGAAGACGATTATCAAAATATAGAAATTAAGATTAGAAATATCATATGGAACTTACAAAGAAATAGGATATGATTAGACTCTCCAAAACAAATGACTATAGCAAGAAATAATCATATGAATAGGACATTAGGAACAACTCATAAGATGTCAGGCAAGTCATATGTTTATTCAACTACCAATCTGAACAGAGGAACCAATGAAAAAACTTGGTTCCATCTAACTTGGTCAACCTTCACACATGGTCTTTTGATATTACAAACCGATGTTTCATTGGCTCAACACCCAACCCATGAGCACTTAATTGCAAATAAAATGTAACACCACAAAGCTTTTATTGATAAATTGCCTGCATCAAAAAATATTTAATGGCATGAGATGTTCACAAAAACAAGTGGCATGTCATTATGCATCTGCTGATCTCCAGATATTACAGACACACACACACACATGTATATAGACGGAGAGAGAGCGAGAATGGAACAAATAAAAAAAATGTCAAAGACATAAGTTCTACATCCTTCAGTCATTCCAAAAGACAGCCTTTTCTATTTTCACGGTGTCAATCCAAACAAATGAGAAGCCACCCAGGACCCATTTGCATCAATGCTACCCTCCCCTCGTTTCAATGCTAGAAGATTAATCTAAAACTGAAACTTGAAGAGCACTTCAATTAAGTTTAGAGTGGCAATAAAGATAAAAGACCAAGTTCGCTACAAAACCAACAGTACATATTAAAAGTCGTAGAGGACAAGAGAGGATTTGCAAGCCCCATACTACTAGCTAATAATAGTTCACAATAGCCACAAAAGGACACAGAAGTTCTACACCGTCACCAATAAAACCTATTTGGCTATTCCACCGTTAACACCCAGAACATAATTGATGATCTATTTGAAGAAAACATCTAAAACAGAAAAATTACCAGATCACTATTTCCATGGCTGCTGCCATTGCTGGCAGCAAACCTCCACGCTAGTGTCGTCGCCAGCTTTGCGGCAGTTCTGGACCTTCCTATTAATTATTCCAGATCCTTGCTCTTCTCCGTATCTACTGGGGAGATACCATCAATAAAAGAAAAGCCTCCTGTCAAACATGAAAAACAGAAAATAAGACATGCAGATCAAATACTACTTGTTAAAATGCCAAGGATCTCAAAACCAAACAATCTGAATTCGCTTTAAATCAAGACTAATTCAGTCGATATCTGAACCGCACATATGGAATAAACAATCCAACTACAATAACATAAGCTGGCGACACAAAAGTTCAAGATCCAGAGATGTAGGCAAACATTTTACACTAATCTTCCAAAGATCTACAAATTTTCTAGCTTTCAAAAACGCTAACCTAGAGCAAACACATCAATCATTCCACTTCAGAATCCTCATAAATCAAATCAAATCCCAGCTAACTAAATCCATCAAATAAATAAGAAAGACCAAAATACTAGATCGACCTTTTTACAACTAAAAACGAATGCAAAGATTTCTAATAAACCTACACAATTCTCCCAAAAAGGATACAATCTGTACACCATTAACACCAAAATGCGAAATCTATGATTCAATAACTTGATCTCCACAAAAACGACTTCAAAAAAAAATCACAGAAGAGCTAGATCTGTTACACTGCACTAAACACATACATTTCAAAGACAAGAAACGAAATCAAGAAAATTCTGCAGGCATCACGTCAAATTCTCCCACCTTCTAAGAAACCAAGGTGAGGACTTGTTGTTGCAGAGAAGAGAAGAGACGGAGAGTGAGCGTGTGCTCGTTTCTTTCTGAGAGAAATAATTAGAACCGGTAAGTTAAAAATGCCAGATTTTTTCTTTCTGTTTTTTTTTTGTCCAAAAAAATATTATTTTATTATAATTGAAATCTTTCGCTTTTGCATCCACGAGACCGCCGACAATTTAATGAGCCAACTTCGTGGCTCACAACTCACAAGCGAGCTAATGTTTATATAAACTTTAAACACGAAAAACCTGTGAGATCTGTTGCGGTAAATTTTGCTGTGGTATTTTGTAGCATGAACAAAAAAGCCGTTTTATATAGTGATCGGTTTTTGTTCTTGCTACGAAAAGCCACACGAAAATCTTTGCTCAATTTTTTAAGGGAAAGGAACTGCTACGCCCAAATTTGTTTGTTCCCCCGTGTCCACATACCACAGGCTGACATGTGATGGTTTTTTTTTTTTTTTTTCTGGTGACTCTTAAATGAGAGCAGAGTTTTAATACACATGTCGTGTTGTAAACCCATGCTTAGCCACTTGTTGTTCTTTAACGGCAGTTTGCCGTTAATGTATTTAAGTTTTTTTGCATAGATTTGTTTTCTTTTTAAATAGGAAACAAATGTTCATTTTAAAGAAAAAAAATTTGGTTTTAACCTTATAAATCTCATTTTATAGGTAGTTTTTTTTTTTTTTTTTTTTTTTATAAAAGGTGCCTATTTTTTTATTTGAAAACTGTTTATACAGTTTTAGCACTATACATCTCACATTTTGTTTGTTGGGACTTGGGGACAGACAAATTAGGTGTAGCAGATCCTTTCCCATGTCTTAAAGTTAATTTCTTTTTTTAAGGCCACGCCACTGTAGTTAAGCATATTTGTATATATGTCCTTATGTCTTTGTATAATTGTATTTAATATTTGTATCCTTGATTGTCAAGATTATTGACCGTTGGATGGTTTTGATAACTAAACTTGTAATGGACAGGTGACCGGATTTAGTTAAATCAAGTTCGATCTTTGGTTAACATGGTTTGAATGTGATTCATTCAATATAATTAAGGCTGTGTTTGGCAGCCACCGATAATGTAACCACTTCATTTGAGTTTCCCAAGACTTTTTAGCCACAAGGGAATGGTGATTTCATTCAGATTTATGGTGATTTGTGTTTGAAAACCTAGTCCATTAGGGACTGTCATCTCATGGATATAAATGCCTTGAGAAACTCAAATGAAATGATTACATTACATGTTCCTGTAAAATAGGTTATAAAAAAATTAAAAATGTTCAAACAATTATAATAATCATTAAATGTTAGGAAAAAGCATACAAACAAATCAACAGCCTTATTGCAACTATTTGGGGTCATTTACATTAATCTTGTTCCACCAATTAAGAAGAAGCATAAATAATCAAAAATTATGACAAATATATAAAAGAAGAATATATATATATGAGTTTAAAACTAAAAAATATATACAAGCAAAAATCATCATTTGTCCATATCATTAAAAGACCATTTTACAATATCCTATAAATGCAAATTATCTATTCATATTTGTGAGAACTGGTTACATCTTTTACCCTATGGTGGATAAGTTGATTTTTAATTTTTATAGGATGACTGATGCATCAACTGGGATTTTCTCATATTTGGAGTATTTGAGAAAACAAAGATGAAAGAGGGGAAATTGGGAAGAGGATTTATTGGTAAAAGATCATTATTCCTGTGAAGTACAGGTGTTAAGAGGGTTTGATTGGAAACAGACCTAACATTTGGCTTTTTTTTTCAGCCCAAAGTAATTGTACATGACGAATTATTGGTGTTTTTAATATCTGGATGGTTTATACAAAACTGTACGGTTGCTGCTAGTTAGATGCAATTTCTAATGTAGTACAGTTTTAAGGATATACGAAATTGGATAGATGATCAGTTCAGATCTAACCATGTTCAAGTACCCAGCTCAATCCAATTCTTAAAATCATAATTTGTATTATCATTGTACTTTAGTCATAAATAACCAAAATGCATGAAGGAGAATGAGAGGTTATTCAGTTACCTACGATGCCCCATTTGGGCCAAAAATAGTAGCATCCATTCGTGCTGTCAATAAAAAGAGAGGAGTGATTAGTGGCACCCTTAAAAAATCTCACTAGACCCCCATTTTTTTCTTTTTTTACCCCCTCTCCCAAATACCCCTCTTCCCTCTCTCCCCACCGCCACATCTCCCTCTCTCTCCCTCCCTCTCCTCTCTCTTCCTCTTCCTCTTCGTCTCTCTCTCCCATCCTTTTTTTTTTTTCCAGGTCTGAACAGCCAAAAGAAAGAAAAAAAAAAAAAAGGGAAGAAGGAGAGAAAGAGGGAGGGAGGGAGAGAGACACCGGAGAGAGCGGGAGAGGGAGAAAAAGAGGAAGAGGGAGAGGGGGTGCAGGACAGAGAGGGAGGTGCCGGAGAGGGGGAGGGGGTGGGTTGCCACCAGCACCGGAGATGAGAGAGGTAGGGGTTTGGGGAGAAAAGAGGGACAGGTATGTTAGGTAGGATAAGGGGAGGGATATGAAGGGAAAAACAGGAAAAAAAAAAAGGGGGTGTGAAATATTTTAAGAGTGCCATTAGTAGCTCCCTAAAAAGAGACACCAAGAGAGATAGGGCAGAATGGTAGTATCCATTGATCATCTCAATTTTGAGGTGGAGTGTTCAAGGATACATCTCCAATCAAGGCATTTGATGCACGGAGTTTGCTCTGAAAGGCCTCCTAGATTTCGTACACACAAAAGATGTGTGCATAGACTAGGGGGTAGACACTTCAGCACCGAAAGTGATAAGTGCACCCCCAAAAAGTCTAAATCACTTTTCGGTGCTGACGCTTTTGCCCCTGGTCCATGTGCACAACTTGCACACATTTTTTGTGTGTGCGAAATCTGGGCTCAACTCAAAGGCAACTTTATTTACCCCAAAAAAAAAAGATTAAAAACCCATGCTTTTTATTCATGCTACAAAAAGCCACAATAATATTTGCCATGGCAGATCTTGCTCAAAGCAGTAGAGGGGAGATATCTCATGTATTGAGGATACGCCCCACCGCTCCATGAATCTTAGTAAAGAATTTGCGTTCACTAATAAAACCAAATTATTCTTTAATCTATAACCATTATGCATATAAATTATTTTTGAAGCCTTTATATCTTTACTTCACTATCAAAATGAACACGCTAAAGAATAAATAGTTAAGTTCAACTAATCACACTAAATTTTGGCACGGGGCAGTGCCTTTAGGTGCCACTCATTCAATAAATGGCACCAAACCATTGTACATGAGACAGTAGAAAGATATGGGGCCCTAGACTGTTGTACGGGTTTTATATATCCTGAACAAAGACTTTTCTAAAAAGTTTTTAATGGAACATTAAATTTATATGGAAAGAAGAGGTGAGTTGCAAGATAACACTGAGAAAGCAATGTCTTTCTTACGCCAATGCCAAAGCATGGGGCAGCATTGATCTCTCAGAAGAGAGGGCAGGGGTCGAATCCCTCCGAAGCATTCTGCAGGTGCACAATGTTGGCTGCCTCTATCACCAATTATGTGGTCCTGCTTCATTAAACTTATATTTGTGGCCCCATCCTCCTAAAGAAAATTGGGATGTCTTTGTTAGATATTTGTTTTTCCCTTTATAGCTATTTTTTATATAAACTATCATGACAGCAGCCGCTAAACCCTGTTAAGGTTAATTATGAGTAAATTTGCAGGAAACATAAAGCCCTTTTGTGAAATAGAGGGTAGCTGAGAACCCACTTCAAAAAATATTCAATTGTGTGGGGCTTTGTTGGTGTTATATTTCTTTCATCAAAGTGGTGCACATATTACTACAAATTGAGGTTTTTCCACCAGAAAAAACATCCCAAGTTGATCCAAAGACAACCCATAAAGAAAATACTTAATAGGCTAGATCATTACATCAAGCTATCATAAGTCCAAACTTTTTTTGACATAGAACCCACTTATTGGATGATCTGATCTAATAACACTGATGAACTACTTAGAAGTTGCAAACCCATATTCCAATCAGATTGGAGAGGCATGTGCATGTGATCAATTATTGATAATGGAACCTGGGGAAGCCTACATGGGCTTTCCAATAAGCATATATTATTCTACATACACACCATAATTATTGAGACCTTTATGTAGAATAGTCTTTTTAAGGTAATGTTAGTATCTGAATAGTGTGGAACAAAGGGTAACATGAAGTAGCACAACTATAATGCATCATCATGGGATAAATGTCTCAAATAAGAAATCAATTGCTAAATTTTAAATAGCAATGCTTGTGTTTGACAAATGGAGCATTTACCCATCATTTAATTGGTCTCACTTTGGACATCTCCTTGGTTAAAAGAGAACAGAAAAGGTAATAGTTGAAAGAGGGAGAGAAAAAAGGCTTTTTTTTTTCATTATATAGTTAAATCTTTATGATTTTTTTTTATATCAAGGTATTTAGGCCTCTTAGAGCAAGTGACTAAGTCCTCGGGGCACATGGACTCCCTGTCTCTTCCACACACTGGGTAAATCAGACTTTTTTACACCAGGGCAAGTGGCCCCAAGGGGGTGCATTCCGCTTCTTGAGACGTGATCCTGGACAACTGCACTAACCCTCAGGATTTATGATTATTATTCAATAAGATAATAATTTCTGATAACAAGCAATTTCAAGGAACAAACTCAGTTTCAAAGTGCATTACCAATAACCTTTAATAAGTACTAATAATCAACTTTAAAGATTCCCAAGTTGTTCATATACTCTCTTACTAGACAACTTCTTGTTGAGAAAACCATTCCCTCTCTTCTTCTTTTTTATTGTGAATTATCTGTTTTTATCCAATTATAAATAATTATGTTATTCTATAACGGGTACGATTCTTGAAGCCAACCTCAAGTAGTTGGGATAAGTTTTGTTGAGTTGAGTTCGAGGTTTTTAAAAAAAAATTAAGTAAAATTTAGCAAAGCCAACCGAACCAAGCCAAATGAGTAAAGTTGGGTGAAGCCAACTGAATTAAGCCAAGATAACTTGACGTGCCGTCTCTCTCAAACTTAGCTGGCAGAGACTCTGTACACTAAGATACACCAAATGGAGTTGATTATGATACTGCTTTATTAATTAATTGCCAATACAATCACTGTTACTGCTAATTATAAAAAAACATCTAAGGGGACCTAATTAAAACAATTGCTTGTTCTGACCAGAATAGCCCTACATTGACATCTATTATCTTAAAAAACTAGCCTTCACTGTGCATTAGACCCTTTTCAGGAACTTAATAACTTAAGCTGCATCTAGAGTTAAATTTTAGGATACAGAACACATGTCGCACATACAGAGATCCGGACTAGGCATCCTACAAGTCACAGTCAAGATCTTAATGGTCAAAGTCAACATTGTATGCTTGATCTAGAAGACAATGATGAACAAAGATAATCCTTAGTGAACACACTAAAAGAGAGCATATATTGGTTGGATGGTTACTAATTAACCGCTTAATTTTGGTTAAAATTTTGAACCAAAACTAGGTGATCTACATCAAATGGTAGCCTAGGGAAACGATGTGATCATTAATCAATCCAACAATGTAGTGTGAAGGGGGGGGGGGTAAAGATGGTTATTTTAGTCATTGCAGAAGACAAATGGGTGAAATTTCCTTATTTGTGTTCGGACGTTGAAATGGAGCCGGATGGTAGTTTGATATGGACTATTTACCCGACTCAAAGGGGCATTTGGGTGGACAAAAATTAGTTTTTTTTTTAATTTGATAACAAGTGGACACAAATTAGTTGAGCCTCTCCTTTCATTATTTCTTGCTATACGTAGTTTTTTTATACAATGAAGTAGATGTTTCAACTATTGCCATCAAAGTGAAATCACATCGTCTTCCCAGATAATGAATTATTAATGAAGCTGTTCCGTCTGTTAGTTAAAGTGTTTGTTTCTTTCATTTTACTTTTTGTATAACCTCCATATGGCAGACAGATAGAGAGAGAGAGAGAGAAATGAATGTAATTCTTGAACAAACTAAAACTTTATAAAATCATCTCATCATCACACAGTAGCTAGGAGGATATGGTCATTGTCATTGTCATTGAAACTGACTATCCAACCAATGCGCTTTCCCATCTTGAAAAAGCTATATAGGTCAAAAGCTACATCACCCTTCATTTCAGTAATCATATTTGAGATGTTGATGAAAGAGGTGGGGAAGGTTGATTGATTGGTTATCACGGAGAGAACACTCAAAGGGCCAATGGGAAGTTTGTGATCATCCTGTATGTGGTTTATAGGGCCATCTGTGCAATGGGTAGGTGTGGGTGATTATCTCCAGGGTGAGATAAGGGGCACGGCTTCATGGGCCTAGCCTTGCACCGCAGAGGTTTGTGATATGGGAAGACTCAGCTTGTGTTATACGTTGGTTTGTTGAGAAACATAAAAGGGTTTTCTCATCTCTTACGGCAAGGATATTCTTCCATCTTTTTTTGGGTTTAGTCGCTAGGGCCTACATCGCTACTGCACAAGGTGGGACCTCGACCGACCCGTGAGAACCGAACCAATCTAAAGCAGGCAATTCAACTGTACACCGCATAGACCTTTGGTCTTTCATAAGGAATAAAGATACTGCAGCCACCCTGGCATGGAGGCATTGGCAGGATGTTATTTTTGGTAGGTTCACATGGAGCCGCTTACTTGACAGCCTGCACTGCAGTGGGAAAAATGCTGGCAAGGGGATTTGATCCCGGGTCTCCTCTCATGGAGGATGATGCCACATCCACCCCAGCTCAAGGCATTGGCTAGATTAATCATGAATCTTGATTATTAATCCTATGGGTGGCAATTGTCAGACTACAACTGTCCAGCCCTCCTCCAGTTCAGTCGGACTCATATCATCTGCACCACCCTAAGGTGCGCCACGGTGAGACACAGACACAAAGGGGGGTGGGGCTCATACCCTTTTTGCAGGGCCCCACCCCCTTTGTGTGGCCATTGAGTGTCTCACAAGGGGGGTGGCATAGAGGATTTCAGGGCCCTTTATGCTCCAGTTCAGTCCAGATTGGGCATTTTCATACTTAACCTATAGCCACCTGACCCACCTCCTGTAGGCTTGTCAACCGGTTAAGTCAGGATCCAGATCTGCCAGTTGTTACCAAAGTTTTGTTGTTGTTGTTGTTGTTGTTGTTGTTTCCGCAACAGAAAGGATTTGGTGTCCAGGACACCAGGGATGCCATATGGAATAATAAGGGTGGGAGGCAAAATGAAATTTCAAACTCCTACCCATTTCTTTCGGAAAAGATTAGTACGGAAACCACATTTTTCTGATGTATTAGAATGGCATTAGGGATGGACACATCAGTGCTGAAAAGTGGTAAGCACCCCCAAAAAGTGTAAGTCATTTTTCGGCACTGATGTGTCAGCCCCCTGATGTCATTCTAAAACATCAGGAAAACCTGATTTCAGTACCTAATCCCAGCCCATTTCTTTTCATATGATGTCCCCAGACACCAAATCCTAAACAGGACATTTGCTCCCTTTCGCAAACCCAGAAAATCCTCTGCACTGAGAAGCAGGATGCATGGGTCCATGCAAAAAGTGCATGGGGCCTACCCCCATAAGAGGGTGCACCCTGCTTCTGGTGCAAAGGATCAGGCCCCTTCTGCATTTGAAGTGTAAATATTTTAAACTACATTTCAAACTTCATACAAGCAAAATATAATTTTTGTTTTAAAAAAAAAGTTAAAGCAAATCCTTTATGCTTTCCCAGTTAAACTTGTTAAACAAAAACTTTAAAAAAAATTATGGAAGATTAGCAAGTCTGTTTTCTTTATGGATATAATTTAAGTCTCTTTATCTAATGTGGCACTACTACATCCTTCCCATCGGAGCTCTTACTTTGCAGGTCTAGGAGTAATGGGATAAAGAAGAGCGGTAGATATAGAAGACTTTAGTTTTTATTTTTGGTAAAGTGGAATGTAAATAAAGCTTCTTCTTCTTCTCGGTTTTTTTTTTTTTTTTTTGGAAGGAGGGTGGACTTGATAATGTAATTTAGTTATCTAATAGTAATTGGAGCAAAATATGATATGGTACATTTTGTGTTGTTGAGGAGCTTGGTACAATTATTATTATTATTATTTTATTTTATTAGTAATATATCTAATTAAATATGGTTACTATTTCATAGTTTTGCTGATATATGTATGTACATGTATATGTACACATCTTTTCCTACATACTTATTAAGGTATTAAAACATGTTACAATCCCAAAGATTAAAGGGCCTAATCTAATGCTTTCCATCAGTCTGAGGCCTTTGGCATATTGGTTAAATTCATAACAAATGGTATCAAAGTCAAAATCATGTCATGATTTCAAGTCATGAGTCAAAATGAGAACTGCTACAAGGTGGAAAGGGCTACATAGATGAGAGATTAGAGTGAGTGCCGCCACAAAGTGGGCCATCAGGCCTGTGGAGTGTGGTAGAGTGCTATGATTCCAAAGGTTCAAAGGCCTAGCTTAGTGAGTGCCGCCACAAAGTAGGCCATTGGGACTGTGGAGTGTGGTAGAGTGCTATGATTCCAATGGTTCAAAGACTAGCTTAACGTATTCCATCAGTCCTAAGGCCTTTGGCATACTTGTTAGGTTCGTAACAAAACATGACTCAAATCGAATCCTCCCCAAGAGAAAGATTGCAGTCTGAGTGGCCCTTCCTCTTGACACCATAGCGATATGGGCAACTTGAGTATCCATCAGATCTGATGGGTTAAAACTCAACGAATTAGAACCACGTACAGATGTACAGCAGGGAGATGAGGTATCCATTGACACCTCTAACTAGTAGATCCTGTCTACTAAAATATATATTTAAGTATATTAAGGCTAACCTCTCTTATCAACTTAGGATTTTACGAGAGATGGGTATTTGCTTTATCGAGTTCAAATCCCCCATGGATGCAATTATTTCCCATCTACAACTGAAACTTGAGGCTTTAAGAAAAACTACATGTAATTAGTGGCATTACACTTCTATCCGGAGAAAAGGTTTTGTAACTACCAACTTTCACTTGGCTTAATGGCTGTTTCAAATGAAGCAGACAATGGAAGATAGAATGATATCATGCTGCTATCTCCAAGTGAAAATGAAGTCATGGACGAAGTTATATGGTTCAAAGAGTTTAGGACCCATGTCTTTAATAATGTTCCTTTAATTATCTTATGCTTCATACAGTTAACATTCTTAGGACACAAGGTTCAATAAAATGTTGGAAGAAGCTAGAAAAAAAAAATGTGATTAAAGCAACCCTAATCTAAAACTCAATTATGTACTACAACATTAAGGGAATAATTCATTGCTTTTCCTTTTAGTTATGGAAGCCCAAGTAGGATATCTAAATCATATTTTGTCCCATCCCATTCTTTAATCAGATACTGCAAGATTGGCCTCTATACATTACATCTGGCCAATCAAAACCATTCAATCGATGGGCCACCTCTTGGATGGTGCACATCATAAAAAGTAGACTGATCAGAGGATCTTAATCATTTTATCTAGAGCTTAACATCATGTATAATTCACAATTTTCACTTGGATGATCTGGATAATTAAAATGCTGGTCCTTGTGGTATATGGGGTCTAAAGGGTCCAGTGATGATGATAGACCTAAGGTCCATATTTTTTTTCTCTTTCTTCCATTATTTCTCACCTCACAAGTAAACAGTGATTAATTTAGGGCTTTATCCCTAGATTGGAAAAATTAGAAGGAATTGATTTGGTATATAAAAGCTTTGAAACACATATTTTTCCATTGTTTTTTAGCAATAAGAAAGAAAAAAAATTGTGGGTTTATCCAAAAAGTCCCTAACTTTTTTCACAGAATCCATTGGCCCTCTTTTGTCATCTAAATGAGTGGCCTTAGCTTGATTAAAAACCAAAAACCAATTACTATCCAGAACAATAATGATAGTCCCCTTGTCCCTGTCCTCTATAACATTTTTATGTAACATAGTGGGACCTTAGATCTAAGTAGTAGTGAAGAATGTGGATCGCAGTGTGTAATGCTGAGTCAGGCTCCCATCATTGCTTACGTATAAAAGAGAAATAGACACCGTAATAGCGTTGGATATTGTAACCATGTTAAGTTCATTTTTTTTCCTTTTTATAAGAATGCAAGTGCTTAAATATTGTGGCAAATAATTTGTTACTGTTCTTTTCGCTCCGGTTGTTTCCTGATCAAGGCTGTTGGAGACATGTAAGCATCAAAGAAGGGTAAAATGGGTATTAGAAAATAAATTTTTTTAAAACCCGATAATAACCCCATCTTCTTCCCACGAATCGTCGTCCAGACAAGTTTTTTTGGCTTCGTTGGAAACCACCTTGTTGACCATTTGGTTGGGAGAGTAACAACGGAATCTTCGATTCTTTGAAGCTCAAGGAAGAACGGTGATCTGTTTTTGTGGTCAGGTGGGTTTGTTGGCATGCCAACCCTCTCGTTGAACTAAAAGAAATACTCACAGGCTCATTACAGGCATGAGACGACGATTCAACTCTTCTTGAATAGTGGGCATGAGCCTTCTCCCACCAGATAATGTTCAGAACTGCAAGAATAATTACTATAAGCATCAAAGTTTCCATTACCATCACCGCCAATTCGTGCTCCCGATGAACTATAATGCTGTTTAAAAAAAAAAATCTAATAAAAAACTACCTGGTGAGGAATTCAGAGATGGGAGTGAACCAATAAAATGGCGAACCGATCACGATTGTTGAATCTCGGGCTGAAGATCCTTGTAAGTGATTACTGGTAGTTTCGATTTGAACGTATCCCAATCAATCGAACTTTCAAGCAGATATCGTCAGAAATACTCAGTTTTTGGCATTTTGGTTCGGGTCAATCTCAGCCAACAACTGAACCAAGTCGGCGTTTGCGGTGTCTTCGATGAACTCGAGCACCTTCGGGTCTTGCTCGCAGACAGCAAGGCCAAGAGGTGTAGTCGAGGGAGAACGGTCTGAACCCAAATATATTATTACCTAGGCGACGATTCGAGGGAAGAAGATAGGGGTATTCTCGGGTTTTAAAAAAATATTTTTTAATACCCGTTTTACCCTTCCTTGGTGCTACATACACCTTACGCTGGATAAGACAGGGGCAGAAACCGCAGTTGCAAATTACTAATCACTCAACTTAAACAAAGCCTTATTTTAACTACTTGGGTCGGTTACACAAATCCTATCATAAACAAATTAGTGATATTATTTAAGCAAAAGTTAATAGAAGAAATAAGAGAGTGGTGTATTCCATTATTAAGATATTTTCATCCACTTAGGTAAAGGGTTGGAGGAGTATGAAATCTTTAGGGTCATCTTCCTAATTCTCTTCCTCCTACTGTTTTTAGAGAAGTTTTAATTAAGGGGCCAATCATTAATCACTCATGCTGGCATTTGGCACGAAGCAAACAATATTTTGATTAAGAAAGCTTAACAACTGGATAAAAATTGTCTATTAAAGCTGGACCAGACCGACCCAGCAGGCCACCACACCCAAAATGCAAACCCAAACCAATAAACCCGTTAGCGTGATGACCCTACTGGCTACTACCCTTTTCTCACCACTCATTTGTCAAGGATCTTTGGTGAGTTCTGCTTTCTAAGGAAAGGTTTGTGTATGCTTAACCAACTTGACCTTCCGATCCATGTAACACCTCTTCAATGGTTACAACCCCAAGGGTTTAGGAAACAAATGTTCGATCCATGTAACACCTCTTCAATGGTTACAACCCTAAGGGTTTAGGAAACAAATGTTCTGTCCAGGATTTCGTGTCTTGCACACCAAGGGATAGCACGTGGAAGAAAATGGGCGGGAATTTGAAATTTTGCCTAACCCTGCCTATTTTCTACCACGTGTCAACCCCTGGTGTCCAAGACAGGACATTTTCTTCCATTTTTGAATAATGTTTTTGATTTACTCCAAGGTTTTCTTAAAGAAAATTATTCTAAAGCCAATCCAAGAATGAAACTTGCATCCTCTGTTTTCAACACGGTACGTGTCCAAAGAACAATAAGACTTTGTGAGCCAGTTTACAAAATCATGTCTAAACACAGCATATAAATTCCATCCTCCCTGACGGTCTTCATATCACTGTTTATTAAGCTTTTAATTCCAAATAAATAAATAAAAACAGCTGGTTACCTATTTTATAAATGGGAATTGGCATATAAAAAGCATCTATTTTGAAAGGTAATGCCATACAAGAAGAGAAACATGATATAGATTATCAGAGCACCAAAACCAGAACAGTGCTACGTGTGATTAAAACCTAAACTTGAACTTAAAGTGATTGTCGACACCCATCAGATCCAAGGTGGACGGAGCTTAGGCCGCAAAAAGCCTCAGATTGTTGTTCTAACTTGAAACGTGTTAGCATTTAGACTGTAAAACTTGGCTCAGATCATGCTACAAATTCCAATACAGTTATATCGTATTCATACTACCACCCCAACATTTCTCTTTGATTCAAAGTGAAGACTTTAGCATGCTTAACCACAACTACATCTGCTCTTATTCAGGCATTTTATTGGGAAGGTGTTAAACAATGTAGTAAATGTGAGGGTAAGGCCATTGCCAGTGCATCCAAAAGTCACGGGTTCAAGTTTCTCAACAGAGGAGGTTTCCTTTCGACATCTCTCCCCCCCGCCCCTGCCAAAAAAAAACCCACCAAAAAAACTAAAAAAGAAGGGGGGAGGCTTCCCATATCCTCCCCATTCAAAAAAAAGGAAAAACAGAATGACTCAAGCAACTTTAATATAGAAAGTACTACAAAGGGCAAAACCCATTCCAAGGGAAATTGAATAAAGCAAGAAAGTCAAAATTTAAAGGCTTATAATAGTAGCATAAGATTGAAGCAATGTTAGCACTTGCTCTGTGATAGCCCTGTTCCTAGCTTGTCTCACCCAATCACCAATTATTTCCTCTGCTTGGCTGCCGCTGACACCTTGCTCGAGGGCATCTGCTGCCTCAGTGAGTTTCCCTTCAGCTAAGAAAGTCTCGACTCTATTGATGACAGACTCAATACCATCACCAGATTGATCGTCTTCTCTCATCTGTCCGAGAGAATAATGCCCCATCAGTAATATGTAATTTTCAGCTGAGAGTTTGTGACAGGTTAGCACGCACGTACCTTTAACCAGGATGCAATATGTGCTAAAGAATGGGCCAAGATGCCACCACCTCCAGGTGGGATAAGGCTAAAATGCCGCAATGTCCCTTTCAAAGCATCAAACTGTATTAACAAATTGGAGGTTAGAAGATTATCAGCTTTCACTATCAGTTATTTGAAATGGGTATCTATGAAAACTTGAAAAGATGTCCACATCCTTGAGGAATACCCATCAAAGCATAGTTGAATGACAAACATCAATTTTCTGTACATTCTATCAATCAGAAATATTCATCTTGGTATGTTTCTACACGCATCCCCAACAAATAGTATGCAAAATTGGGCCTCACGCACTAATGACTAGTTGCAAGGAGGTTTTGTTGACTCCATGTATCAATTGCAGGCACAAGTCTGACACATACCTATGTTATGACATTTACTGGGTATTAATAATTTCAGTATGTTTAGGGTATGCCACAACCAATGCAGAAGAGCCCTTCCAATTGCTAACCAATATTGGTGTGTATCCCCAGACTCAGATAGCTAAAATACACATAATGGGACATTAAGTATTTGGTACTACTGCATCTATGGCACACCCAATGTAAAGAGGTATCCTGTTCAATTGCTAATCAATACAGTCGTGGACCCTCAGACTACAATGTCCAAAAGACAAATATTTCAATATCGTTGCTACTTCATGAATACTAGGTACATCACTGTGGCTAGTAAAAAAATGGAGATGTCACTGTGGCTAGTAAAAAAATGGAGATGTCATCCACGTGTATAACCATAAATACATGTGCACTTGCAGGTCCATTTGAAGGAGATGGTGATACTATTACTTCAGCTTATGAAGCACCAGAATCATCTGCTTGAATAAGCCTTGAAAATAATGTTCTCCTCTTCTTTTTACTGTTCTTTTTTTAGGACAACTATGGGAAATATGTATGGAACAATTAACCACAAAAGACTCAAAAACCAATCCAACACAAACTACTACGTCACCAAAATAACAGCAGCAGAAATAGCCCTTTTCAATCCACGGAGCAAGTCCATTGTTAGGGTTCTACCACAAAGGATTCAGAACCAGAGCAAAAAGCTCTTAGACTGTGTAGCCCATGGGTTACTGAGAAGTTAACTTAGTAGTATTGGCTCAGACAAAATTTGCTTCCTTATTGACCTCATAAAACAATTAATGGTTTCCATTACACCCCAATCGAATCATCTTTGGAATCCCCAACAAATCTAAATCACGGTTCACTGAATTGTTCAAGATATATATATATATATATATATATATGGCAAAGTTTTTAGGGATGCAAGAAGATGGTGAAGCTCTTATGGGTGTATGAAGATGACAAAACATCTGTTTCTCCTTCAGGAGATTCATCAATTAGAAGTAAAAAAAACCTTGTGCCACTGCTGCTTGTGGGGAGAATCATCAGGGATGAGCCCAAAGAAGATTTGGTGGCTAAATGGGTAGCTTGGGATAGAACTGCACTGACATGATAGTAGTTAGGAGACTAGGAGGCGGTTTATTTCTTTTCTAATTTTCCTTAAAAAATGTAAAGCTATTCAAGAAAAAGATGGTAAGAGAACTTTTTTTTTTTAATGGATAACAGATGAGTTTATCAAAATAGAGGAAAAATACAAAGATATAAGGCACCACAGAAATAAGTGTACAAGAAATTTGAACAAAAAATACTCATTAAAAAAATATAAAAAGCAACTAAAAGAGGAAAGCCCATTCCACTAAATAAAGAAGACCTTGAAACCCCGTTGGAAAGTCATCCGCAAGAGAATTTGCTGTTGGAATGAG
Source organism: Platanus orientalis (assembly GCA_025762735.1). NCBI lineage: Eukaryota > Viridiplantae > Streptophyta > Magnoliopsida > Proteales > Platanaceae > Platanus > Platanus orientalis. The sequence goes on along the minus strand of JAOXJP010141082.1, from coordinate 30,680 downwards.
AAATTCATGTTGGAAGCCAAACAGCAAGCATCTCTAATAAGATGAGGAAACCCCCAAGGGGTCCCACCACCTTTGCAAAGTGTACCCACAACTACAAAAGTAACCCTAAACCAACATTTTAACAAAATGCAGGGCTTTAGCTGTTCTCAAAACATGAAGCACCTTGATTTCTCTCAAATTGAGTCCCCACTCCCAATTGTGCACAAAAATCTATGAATGACCTTTCATGAATTGAAATGCATCTAAAGATGCATGCAATGCAAAATGGACCCAAATTCCTCACAGAATAACCATCAAATTTTAATTTAATGGATTCCTCAAGGGAAAGAACCCAAGGCCTGGCAATCAATGAAATCTAGGGAGATCTAGCCACCTAGAACCAATCATGAACAATAAATCATAAAAATAAAATATAAAAAATAAAAAACCAATCATGAACAAATAGCTGATGTAGGGACCCTGGAACCACTCCGCAATTGTTGCCCAATGAGCAACTCTAATGGTAACTTTGTCAATGATTTCCCGTAAGAAAAGAAATCTGTCATGGAATAATCCAGCATTCCTTTATTCCTTTATCACCCACATAATAGAAATTATGGTGCATCTCCACATATGTTTGCCCCTATTATAAAACGGAGCAAGGTGCCAACACCAAAACATCTCAATGATGTCTTCAGGAAAGACCCACATCAAGCCAAATAGATTCAGAAAATGACTCCAGATAACATGTGCAAATCTTCAATGAAAAGGTGATTGAATGATTACTCATGCTCCCTAGTTATTAAAGGGCATACAGTAGTTATAGTACAATCTAAAAAGGGGAAAGAAAGAAAAAAGCACAGCTAAATTCTTTGTGGCGGAGGAAGTGAACAATGGCAACGAGGGAGAGACAATTATTTGCGGCAGAAGCAAAGAAATTCAAGCTGAGCATTGAGGATGAAGCAATTCTCATGGTGGAACGCAACAAAGAGAAGCTTCCAGTGAGATACTTGGACAAAGTTGTGGAGTTTGTAGCGTCTGCATGTGATAGGAAGGCTGAAGACGATATGCAGACCACTATTCGTTTCAATGGTAGATATGTATTTCTATCTAGATGAACTAATGATTAGAGAAATTTTATTCAAATTTGTGATTGGAAGGCTAAAGGTCCTAATACTTTTGTGATTATCCCAGAGGATGAAAACAGATCGGGCTGGAAGAACTTAACAGAGGTTTCTAGGTAAATGTTGGCAGCGACTGGCCCTGGTCGCTCTAAATAGACTTGGATGGGGATGGGGGGAGAGACAAATGGAAAATCCAGGACCACCGCATTGAGTGCGACCACCAAAGCGACAACAGTGGAACAACATCGTTGTATGCGATGTTTGAGGAGTGTCTGTGCCTTGGAAGCAGATTGACGCCATTGTATCTCAGAAATTTAGGGAAGGAGTTGAGGGCTATATCATGCTTCCAACAGGGTATCTGACCAACCATGCTTTATTTGCGACCTTTAATAAAGAAGACTTGGCAATACTGGCCATATGCAAATAGGAAACGGTGTGCTCACGTTTCAGAGGTGGTCACCTACGTTGACTGCCATTCCTTCTGAGGCTGTTTGAGGAAGCCATTGGGTTCGCATTTGAGGTCTTACCATTTCGGAATGGAATTAGGCAACCTTTCAGGCTATTGGACGCAGGTGTGGAGGTCTTCTGGAAGTAGACAGCCGTTCCAAAAGGAAATAATCTCGGCTGTACAGATGAGAGCGGGGGCTACAACCTTAAACCATATCCCGAGAACTATCCACCTAGAAGGGTGGAGAGAAAATAGTGTCCCGGTGGTTGAGGTTGAAGTTATAGTGCTTCCCTTTCAGATGGGAGAGAAGCTGATGCAGGAGCATTCTATGCAAAGAAGAAGAAATTGGATGATCATGGATAGTCCTCTTTATCAATTCTAGTAGAGCAGTTTATTTTTTTGTTATTATTTATTTTAGAAGTGTTAATTAGTGGAAATTTTGTAATAAGACCAATAGTGCCATTGTTAGTTTAGTGTTTTTGGGTTTTTAGTTGTAATCCCGTTTTTCTCTTTTGACCCAGTTTTTTTATGGCCAAAACTTGACTTTTTGGTTTGATTTTGATGTTTTTAGATGGGTTATTTAGTTACCTTTCTAATGAGACCAAGATTGCGTAAATCTGAGGTGATTTGGGAAAGTTATGATCAAATTACCAAGGGGTGGTCACTAGAAACGGGAATAGTATTTTTTAGTAAGTCTTAAGTTTGTGTATTTTTAATTTTTAGAAAACTTGCCTAACAAGTTTAGGATTTTAGGAAGTTTTGTGGAGAATATTTTAGGAGATTATTTAAGATCTTGTGGGACCCAATAACTTGACCAACAAGCCAAATATTGTGCCAACCAAAATTTTTTTTTCTTTAGAAGTCCTTTTTATTTGGCAAGTTTATTTTGTTAGAAGATCTAGAATCTAGGATTTTATTTTATTTTATTCTCCATGTAATGTCTATTTAAAGGCCACATTAGATCAATGAAAAGGAGTTGAAGATGATTATTTGAAAGAAGACACATGTGTCTTGAAATGGGTGTGGTATCCCAAGTTTTCTCTCAACCCCTCACATGAGGTGAGTATTCTACCCTCTATTTCTTCTCTTTCTCTCTCTTATTTTCTCTCTTCTTCCCTCTTCTTTATCTTTTTCTAAACTTAATTTCTCTTCTCGAGACATATCCTACATCAGAAGCATTCCCTCAAACAAGATTGTAGGCGGCTGGACGTTAGGGATGATGTCATGGTGCCTTCCCATTCATTGTTACAATGTGTTAAGGATCAATCATTTGTAGCCACTCAATCTAAAAGCATGTTTCAAAATCTCGTGCAAGACGGCTTGGTCTCGTAGGCTTGGGAGACGAGATGTACCTAGTATTCGAAATCTCCCCAAAACTGCATCCATATCACGAGACGTCTCGCACGGAATGGCGGAACAGGATTCGTGTAACCGACCCTAAATATTTGGGATAAGGCTGTTTGTTGTTATTGTTGTTGTTGTAGACTCTTGTACTATTATCTATCTCATTATATTATATTTCTATAGTTTTACTATTGTAGACTTGTAGTCGTACTTTTTTAATAATTTGCATTACCAATGAATAAGAATGACATTATTGTTTGAGTTATACATTTGTATCATTAATTATGTTTTATGTTTATGGGTTTGTAACTTTATTGTGCAATGAGTGGTGTTATTTATCAATCTCTAACACTTAAAATTCTAGACATGCACAACAGCGTGTGTCATGAGGGTACCAATTCCCAACCATTGATACCCAATAGTGTAATGAAGTATAATGGTTTATAAGTGTTTAATGATGTTTATTATAACATTTCCTAAAGTTTCATTCAAAAATTACAAAGCTTACATAGTGTTTCCATAGATTCCATAGGCGATAATGTATATCATGAGGGTGACGGTTCTCCCAACCATCATAGATGGTTGTTTCGTATATTTAATCATTCATATGTGTGTATTAGTGTTTATTCTATCAAATCCTGAAGTTTCATATCAAAATTCCTTCATTTGATTATCTTTTCCCCCATTTCTCACTGCCTCCTAGTTTCTTACGTCATCTCCCCGTGATAAGTTGCAAGATACAAGACGTCTCCGCCTCCCCAAGCCACGATACAGGACGTGATAACAATATTTTAAACCTTGTCTAAAAGGGATCCATCAGTGATGATTAAAGATAGGAGGGAAAAGGGTGCTGCCTCAGGAAATGGAGGTAAAGGAGTTCAAATTTCAAAATCCAAATCCTATGTTCACTCTTATCTATCGGATGAGATCAACCTCAACAATTGGGGATTCGAATCAGCAATTGGAGCTAAATGGGTATGGCATCCGAAACATAACGTCCCATGTGGATGCTCCAACCCTATAACATTTATGACAAGAGTTTCTATGAAAGGGGTTGACCAATCCAACGTAATGACTAACCCTGGTCTGGGTGAACCTAACCTCTCTATAGTAGGGCTTCATGCCTCTTTGTTCCTTGTCGAGATGCTCAGGTGGCTATTGGCGATGCTCAACGGACAAAATCCACCTATTGGGACTATTGAAAAACTGTGGATGAGATCTTGATTGGTGAATGCATAGGAAATCAAGTGCATGTCCATTCGCAAAGGAGGAACACCTGGGCCACAAAATCGTACAAAGGAGGAGTGGCTTCTTTCGGCTATGGATTATCCTCATCCTCATCGATGGCATCCACAAGGTATGGAAGTGGGTATTTTAGTTCTGTGGAGGTTTCTAGAAGACAGGATAATGATAGGTCTTCATTGTATGGGTACACAAACAACACTCAACTAGTGTCAAAGGGGATGGAGTTCGATACACCTGAATTTTATCCCCAATACCTCGGAATGGTGTGCTCTTCCAACAATTGGCACATCAAGTGGTATTTTGCTTGCTTATAACTCTACTGTTATCCGGAAAAATGATGTGTAAATGGGTGCTTACTCTATATCTATTCTTATGGAGGATTTACAGTTGGGTGAGGAATGGCTATTTTATGGGGTTTATGGCCCTTCTACTCCTAAAAATAGGAGTGACCTTTGAGAAAAGCTTGGAAAAATCCCACGTTCATGGTTGGGACCTTGGGTGGTTGGGGGGGATTATAATGCTATCAGATTCATTTATGAGAAATCCTTTGCTAATGGTAGGACTAGGAGTATAAGAGTTTTCAATGCTTTTATCCAGGATTTATTATCTCAAGGACTATCCCTTAACAAACACAAGTTTGACGTGGAAAAATGGTCAGGAACCTACGATGTCTAGATTGGATAGATTTCTCGTCACTAATTGCTGGGAAGACTTGCATCCTCATTTTGTTCAAGAAACCCTTCCTCCCCTTTCAGATTTGAAAACATGTGGACATTGCACCCTGCTTTCAAAAAGTATTAAGGTGTGGTGGGATGAATGTGAAGTTCATGGTTGAAAGGGCTTTATATTCACGAAGAAGCTACAATATGTTAAGAAGAAATTGCTAGAGTGGAATAAAAATGTTTTCAGAAAAATAAAGGATAATAAAGATCGAATTTGGAATGAAATTTAGCAAATTGACAAGGTGGAGAAGTTGGGATATATGGATGAAGCTTCTAGAGGAAAAAAAAATGCTCTTTTGGGGGAAATGGATATGTTACTAGAAGAGGGGGAACTTCATTGGAAACAAAAAGCCAAGTGCAAATAGTTTTAAAAAGGGGACAATAACATAAAATTCTTCCACAAGGTTGCTAACAGTAAGAAAAGAAAAGGTTTGATTATAAGAATGAATGCTCAAGGCCAGGAATCGGTCAATATGAGGGTGATAAAAGATGAAGCAATCAGATTCTTCTTTGCCCTCTATGCAAAAAAGGAGCATGAAAGGCCTCTCATTGAAAACCTATTCCCTCGTGTCCTAAGAGAAGAATGTGTTTCTGAGTTGGAATCTCGCTTTTCTGAAGAAGAGGTAAAAGAAGCAGTTTTCTCAATGGATAAGGATAAATCCCTAGCGCTAGATGGGTTCTCTATGTTGTTTTATCAATCATGCTAAGAAATCATTAAAAGGGATTAAATGGAAGCGTTTGTTGAATTTTATGAGAGGGGAACCATTAGTAAAGGGATGAATGCCACATTCATGGTTCTTGTTCCCAAAAAGGAAGAGGCTAGGAGATTTTAGATTTCAAGCCTATTAGTCTTGTGGGCAGTCTCTACAAAATAATAAGTCTTATCCTTAAGACTAAGGATAGTGATGGAAGAGTTTGTGTCAAACTCTTAAGGTGTTTTCATAAAGGGAAGGCAGATAATGGATGGCATCCTTACTCCAAATGAGTTCGTAGATCATAGAAAAAAAGACAAAAAAATTTGGAGCTGGTTTATAAAATTGACATGGAAAAGGCGTTATGACAGAGTGACAGGGATTATCTCAGGTGGACTCTTGAAAAGAAAGGGTTTTGGAGTTAGATGAATCGAGTGGATCATGGGTTGCTTGTACCATCCTCACTACTTAGTTATGATCAATGGCAACTCCAAAGGATTCTTTAATTCCTCTCGTGACCAAAGACAAGGCAACCCATTGTCCCCCTTTTTGTTTACTCTTGTGGTTGATGCTTTTAATGTCCTAATGGTGAGAGCGGAAGAGGTTAGAGGTATTTCTGGATTCAATCAAGTAAGAAAGATATGTTTATATCACATCTTCAATTTGCGGACAATACCATATGTTTTGTAGAAGCTAACTCAAATCAGGTTCTTACTTTAAATTGGATTATGAAAATCTTTGAATGCATCTCGCGGCTTAAAGTTAATCTCTCAAAATCTAGAATGGTAGGCATTGGAGTGAGGAAAGAGGAGCTATCTATTTGTGCAGGAATCCATGGATGTAAGATGAAGTCATGGCCCCTAAAATATTTGGAAATGTTGTTGGGAGGTAACCAGAGATTTATAGCTTTCTGGGACCTAGTTGTTGAGAGAGGCCATAAGAAGTTGGCAGGTTGGAAGAAGTCTTCTATTTCCTTTTTTTTTTGTGGGAGGGACGCGAATTACATTGATCAAGGCTGCTATGTCCAATGTGCATGTTAACTACATGTCCATTTTCAAGATGCCTTCAAAGGTTGAAAAGGTGTTGGAGAAATGGCAAAGGAATTTATTGTGGGATGGAGGAAAAACTAAGAAAGATCACCTTGTGAAATGAGAGAATGTTTGGTGGCCTAAGGATTATGGGGTCTAGGGATTGGACATCTAAAGGAGAGGAATATTGCCCTTCTCGAAAAATGGTTATAGAGATTCTCCACTGAAAATGGCAGCTTATGGCAATCCAATATCCATAATAAGTTTGAAAAGAATCCAAATGGATGGTATTGTTCTAACCGTATAACTCCTTCAATGTCTCTCCTTTGGAAAAATACCATTGTTCTACTTCCTTCGTTCTTCCCTTATGGAGTGTGTAATGGCAAATCTATCAGATTTTGAAAGGACCTTTGGTGGAGAGTTAGATGTCTATCCTCTAGTCAAGCTAGATTATTTAGACTTTCAAACTAAAAAGATGCCTCCATCGCTGATGTTGTCTCCCTATCTTTGAATGGCCATTCTTGGAACTTGACTTTCACTAGGGAGCTTTTTTATTAGGAAGTAAATACATTAGGACCCATTCTCTCTAATATTGAAGAAGTCTTTATCTCTTCCATATTCCTAGATAAGAGATTTTGGGGAATCATCTGGGAAAAATTCTCTTGGAAATCATTTTTTAATGCCCTTCCTCCATGCCAAAATTTTGATATGGGCTTCCCTGCTAAGACGATCTAGAAACTTATGACTCTAACGGTTAAGGCCTTTCTATGGTTGGTTGTGCTGTTGGTTGTGCTTATCCACATAAACAACATGGACATGCCCCCCCCCCTTTTCTTTTTTATGGACAATGATCAAAGAACTTTATTAAAGAATAAGAAAAAACAAGGAGAAAACAAAAGAACAAAGCATGCAAAAACCAAAAACAGCCCACTCAAAAACTACAACAAATCCGGGATACAAGAATCAATGATGTCCAAAATCAGCCCCACTCCCCGCTTCGCAAGAATATTCACCATATCATTCATCGATCTAGGAACATGTGACAGCTTAACCCACATTTCCACAACAAGGATAAGGATCTCCCTCACAATGTGATAATTCTTCCAGGATCCCACTCCACTGTCATCAGCCACTTTATGACCATGCTCAAATCACCTTCAATCAAACAGTCAAACACACTATTCTCTTTTAAGGTGCAAAGCCCTTTTAGAAGGGCATACACTCAGCTTTCATAGACCCACAAGAACTAAGCGGCCCACATATAGCAAAGGCCACCTTGCCCATATAATCTCTAACAACACAACCATAACCAGTCGGACCCGGATTTCCAAAAGAAGACCCATCAAAATTCAGCTTTACCTAGCCTTCCATAAAAGGAACCTTCTACCAAAAGCATCCTCATAAAAGGGGGAAGAAGAGATAGTAGTAACCCAATCCATCATAAAGTAGTTTAAGGATAAGTCCTTAAAATTCTTATCCACCATAAGCCAAGACCTAACCTCACCAAAAATAGAATCGTTGAGCACGCTAACCAGTCTCTTCTTGTCTTCAAAAATTCTTGATTCTGCTCTTTCCAAGTAGTTACCCCATAGGATTCCATGAATGATAACCCCCATGAACAACTTCCCACGAACTCCTCTAAGTCTCCTATGCCATTGTCTCATAAGATCGATCACACTTCTCGGCATCATAAAAGAGTAGTCAATAGATATCAACACGTGATCCCAAATTCGTCTAGCATAATCACAATGGATAAATAGATGACTTCCTATTTCCACATCCTTTTGACACATACAACATATGAAGGGGCACAATGTCATATAAAGACGTCTTCTTTGCAACACATCCATAGTATTGATTTTTCCGAGGGAAGCCACCTAAGAGAAAGCTTTCACACAAAGCGGGGCAATCGGGTTCCAAATGTTTCGATAAGAAAAGGGATTCTATGATGGAAACTCACTAGTAATCATAGTTATTAAACCCAGACCAAACATTGACCAGACTAAGAAGCTGGGTCACCGGTTCAACCAGTGGGTCACTAGTTAAACCGTAGGGTCAATTAAAATATTTTTACAAAAATTAAATATATAATATAATGTGTTGAAAAAAATATAAGCATGATAAAAATGAAAGTTTTGTTTAAATTATTTAGTTTTGGTTAGAAAGAAAGCACAAGATAGTATTATGGTCTAGTGGTTAAGAGAATATGCTTTAAATATATTTACTCGAGTTCAAATCTTAATAAAACTAGTTTTTTATCTTTTAATACTCGAATTTCAAAAGATGATTTGACCGGTCGGGTAGGACGGTTCAACAAAAAACCGGTCGGGTTTGAATGGTTTGACTAGGTTACTTGTAAAAATGATCCAATTGAAAACCCAAACTAATTAAGGTGCCGAGTCACTAGTTTACCGGTCCAACCGGCCGGTCCGGTATGGGTTTAATAATTATGCTAGTAATAGTTTGGAATAAAGATTTAGATGAAAAAAGGCCATTAGAATTGGGACTCCACACCCTAGTGTCAGAATCATCATGATATATAAGCATCCTTGAGATAGTTAGAATGCCTATAGAATCAACTTCCCAATCATAGGGATCCCTAGTAAATAATAGGTTCCATTCTAACCTGGATGAGGATTGGGAAAGAATACCGGCCACCATGTCATTTTTTTAGAAGAAATCCGAAAAAGACAAGGAAATATAGTTTTAAGAATAGAATCTCCCCACCAAAGATCCTTTCAAAAACAAACTCTCCAACCATTTCCAATCAAGAATCTAAGATGCAGAAAAAAAAATATAACTTACTTCAATAATGTGTTTCCACATGAGAGAATGGGAAAAAGGAAGCGAGCAGTTACAATCCCACAGGTTTTCATCTGTACGTCACAAACTACCACTTTCAATAGAAAATCTCTAGAGCCACTTCCCCATAAATGCAGTGTTGTGCTCCTTAAGTCTTCTAATTCCCAAACCCCCTTCCTCCTTATCCTGTACCACTTTACCCCATTTCACTAAATGATCCTTCCTTTCCGAGCCGCCTTCCTACAAAAGATCCCTTTGCAATTTTTCAATGTCTTTCACCACCTTACCAGGCATCTAGAACAAAGACATATAATACACCGGAATATTTGTCAATGCCACTTTGATTAATGTGATCCTCCCTCCAAAAGAAATATATGATTTTTTCCACACCGCCAATTTTTAAGACACTTTCCCCACTTCTGAGTCCCAAAAAGAGATTGATTTAAGAGAACCTCCAAGGGGAAGCCCCAGATATTTGAAAGGCCATGCCCCCACCTTGCACCCCATCATCCTCGTAAGGTCATTAAGCATCCCATTGTCCATTTTAATCCCAGCCATGCAAGATTTTCCAAGATTAATTTTAAGCCCAGAAATGACTTCAAAAATCAAACACACATTCGCGTTTCAGACATTGACCATAATAGCATTGGGGAAGAGAATAGTATCATCAACAAATTGTAAATGAGAAACCATCCCCCTTTGCGCTCCTACCGTAAAGCCTTCCACAACCCCTACATCCAGCACCTTTCTAAAAATAGCACTAAGTTCATCCGCTACAATAGAGAACAAAAACGAAGATAGAGGATCCCCTTGTCTTAAACCTCTTGAGGATCTAAAGAAGCCATTAGAAGTAGCATTTAGAAGGATAGAAAAGTAAAAAAACTCAACACATCCTTCCATCCATTTTAACCACCGATCACCAAAACGCTTTTTTTGCAAAACCCAAAACATGAAGTCCTAATCAACTCTTTCATAAGCTTTTTCCATATCCAACTTACAGACCACCCCCTTTTCTTTGGATTTTCGTCTCATGTCCCCACATTCATTGGCAATCAAAATTTCATCAGTGATTTGCCCCCCTTTTATGAATGCACCATGTGTGCAATATACAATGTCCCCCATCACTTCCCATAACCGATTCAAAAGAACTTTAGAAATAATTTTATAAAGACTGGTCACCAAACTAATCGGCCTGTAATCACCCAGCTCCTGAGCTCCATCCTTTTTAGGAATCAACACAATAAAAGTGGATTTCATGCTTCCACTAAGAATGTCTCTATCATAAAATTCCGCAAAGACTTTCTTCAAATCTTCTTTTAAAATGTCCCAGCACTCTTGGAAGAATAACATAGAGAGCCTATCCGGCCCAGAAACCTTGGTTTTGTCCATAGAAAAAATGGCTTCCTTCACTTCCTCAATACAAAAGGGATTTTCTAACATATTCACCTTACCACTAGTCAACTGCTCCCCAAAGAGGTTCTCAATTAATGGTTTATCCGAGTTTTCACACGTGTATAATTGTCTAAAGAAGTCGGTAGTCTCCCTTGCCATTTCCTCAAAGTTATCCACCTCCTCATCGTGCACCACCAATTTCGGAATCAAATTCTTCCAATGTCTCCCATTAGCCACCTTATGAAAAAACTTCGTAGTCCCATCCCCTTCTTTTAGCCATTTACTCTTTGCCCTTTGATGCCAAAAACTTTCTTCAAATTTTAAAGTCAAGTACAAATTAGCAATAATCTCCTTCCTTCTAATGCCCACCTCAACGGATCAATCCCCCTCATCCGAGCCAAACTCAATTGATTGAAGCTCACTCCAATATCAACTCCTAATATCATGTAAACTGCCAAAGGTTGTTTTATTCCACGTCTTCAGTTTGGTCTTCACATAATGAAGCTTTTGTATAAAACAGAACCCTCCCCATCCACCTACATTGCACTCTCGTCACCATTCCTCCACCAACCCTTTGAAGGATGAGTGGGTCACCAACATATTTTCAAATCTAAACGGCTTAGGGCCAAAGCTTCGTCTAGAAGTATTAATCAAAATAGGACAATGATCTGATGTAAGTTTAGGGAGAACTTCTTGATAGAAGTGAGGGTAGAGCTCCTCCCACTCACCCGTCACCAGAAATTTGTCTAATCTACAAAGGGTTGGGATCTAGCCCATTTGTCCACGTATATTTAGCATTCGAAGGAGGACTATCAATCAAACTGTCATGCCTTACAAATGCATCAAAATCCCTCATGTTGGTAGTAATTCTTCCTCCGGTGTTTTTCTCGTGACTGAACCGAATAACATTAAAATCTCCACCAACCACCCAAGGACCTTCCCATCTATCCCTAAGACAATAGAGCTCCTCCTAGAAAGTGGTCTTGTTTGTAGTTGTAGCTGGCCCGTACACCCTAGTAAACCTCCAAATATTTCCTCAAAACAAGTCCTTCACAACAAGAGTAATAGAGAAGTTCCCAATTACCTCATCAATTTTTCCAATTGATAACGGATTCCACTCACAAACAATTCTCCCCCCATTGGTGCATTTTGTGTAAAGAATAAGGGGAATCAGCAAATCATATCTTTTTTCCATTCTAAATATTCAGAGGAAATATGGAACTACTTCTCAAGAATGGGTAGAACCCATGTGTGGCCAAAAGATCTTAAAGCATTTGTAAGGCAATGGAATGGCAGTTGACAAGGTATCCAAGTGAAAGAGTTTTGGGAATGTTTGACGCATGGAGTGATTCGAGGAATTTGGAAGGAAAGAAATCATAGATTGTTTGCAAACAAATTCAGACCTACCTCGGAGGTGATTGGCTCCATCGTTAAAGAGGTGGGAGGTTGGATTCCCATGCCTAAGGAGTTTAAAGGGATGCCAATGTGGCTGTCACATTGTGATTGGGTGTCTTTCATTTCCCAGATCCTAGCGAATAAGGAAAAAGAGCTGCATTGGATTCCTCCTCCTATGGGCTACTATAAGCTCAATTTTGATGGTGATTTTAAAGAAAATCCAGGACCGGAGGGCTTTGGATGTGTTATACAAGATCATTCTAGTAAAGTGGTTTGTGCTCTTGTGGTCCCTTGGGGGAATGTGATTCAATCAAAGCTAAGGCTTTGAGCTTACTGTTCGGGCTTAGATAAGTTTTAAAAAAAAGGGGGAATTGTTGGTTGTATTGGTGAGGGTGATTTGGCCGTTGTAATTAGCTGGGGGTTGGGAAAGAGTGATGGGATCTGAACTCTTGATTCTGTGATCCACGAGATTCAGGAGTTAGTCTCTTCACTATCCATTTCTCTTTGTCACATTGACATGAGTCAAAATGTTTTGGCGGATAGACTCTAATAGGGGAGTTTGTTCTTCTATATTTTGTGAGAGTTGGATCTCGGAGGACTGCTTGCAAGGGTTCCTCCCCCTTATTGTTGTATTATTATTAGATTTCTCTTTCAATAAAGTTTGTTAATTATGCAACAAAAAAAATACCCATGCTCCCTACATAGCAAGCAAACATTGAGAAGAGGCACCAATTTTTGTGTCTTCTTTGAAGCATATGACAGGTATTAACCTTCTTGTGGGCCACTTCCCACACACAACCATTAGATTCCAAGGGAGCCAGAAACTTCCAACAGACTTTAAGGAAAGAACCAATTCCTCAATTATGACCACAAAGAACCTTAAATAAAGACTTTGGAGAAAAGGACCCACCAGGTCTAAAGACCTGACTCATCCTGCTCTACAGGATAAAGATACACCTCTTTTTATGTGTTCCAAAAGGGACAGAATTTCTTTTTTCATTTTTTATTTTTTGGACAAGGGGAAAGCATTTCAATCATCTCAACCTTTTCAATCCCCTACAAAACTCGATTCCCAACACACACACACACACACAAGAAAAAAAAAAGAAATTATAGCACAGGTGTGAATGAATATTTCTTTGTAAGAAAGCAAAATGAAGAGGCCAATAAACTTGCTCGATGGGAGGTGGAATAAACAAATATCGTTAAAGGGAATTCTTTATCGGATTGCAATTTGTAGTTTTTTCATTTTGTTGGCCTTGACGGTACATTTGTAAGCATGTATATTTGTATATCTTGTTTTCCCCTTTTGTAATAAAATTTGTTGTTACTCAGCCCAAAAAGGAAAAAAGAATACACCCTACGGTATCTTGAGCATAATGGATGACCTTCCCCACCATAAACCTTCCAATAACAAATTCTATCCCCTTTGCCAGCATCATACCTTACATAAGGCAAGAAAGAATGAAGAAGTGGCTGAAGTCCTTCCAAAGATGACAACAACAACAAAACCTTAAAAAAAAAAAAAAAGTGACTTAGCTAATTGGGATCCCCAGCCATTAGATTGAAGGTCTTTTCCCTAGTCAAAATGTGCCAGACCTTAATATTCCTTGGGAAATCTCCACAATTACAAGGATAGAAAAGATAAATTCTTCTCTTGCATTTTACCTAGGGCCAGACCAACTTCCTCTTTAGGAAGGCACAATATATCCCATTTAATTACACGATCTTTCTTATCATCCCCAACTTCCTCTCAATCCTCAGTATTCTTTTAATCATTTGATGACACCAACAGATATGCTAGTTGCATCACAGGCCTCAACACAAAAAGACCAAGAGTAGAAGAGTGGAAACTTTTCTACTAGCGTACTAATCATCAACCAGGATTGTATCTTTTTAGAACCAATCAGTTGAATTGGGTTATGTGTGTGTGTGACACTCCACTTTCTAATTTGACCCATCAGATAGCTTTTCTATCTCGGGGAGGGGGGGGGCTTTCATTTCTACAAAATTTATATATATACACAAATTAAATAAATGTCTTTTTTTCCTTTTTTTTGAGGGGGGATAGATAACGTATGCACATGCCAAACTTCCATTTTGAAAAAATTTATATGTAAACACTATACACAAATTAAATAAAAGTCTTCATCGATGATTCTACATCAGCTTATACTAACGGCATACTGACATGACAAATTATTTTAGAAACATATCTAATGATATGATACCTAATACATAAGCATGTCCAAGTTTGAGGTTTTCCGAAGTGGCCATGTCAGAAACAAAGTATGAGTGTTGGAAACCAACATACATGTTGATATCCTTGTTCCTAGATGGAAACAAATTAAATTTTCTAGGAGTCATTAGTATGTTATATATGTGTCATATAAATGAATTTATCAGCAGGGTCTACAGCAACAAACTACTAAACATACATCGTCACATCATTAAGCTATTAAGAACTTATGGCTACCCCTATTTCTAGGTGGAAATGCAGATTATAAGCTTTGCCATCAATCAAAAGTAGTAGTCGAAAGTTTTAAAAAAAATACTACAAAAAAGATAGCATATCAATAACAGTAAAGCCTAAATGGTAGGGTATGCTTGACTAACAGTGTCAACCAACATCAACAGTGAGAAGCTGCCAATAACTTGCCTTCTGATTCAGTTGCAACTGACTATCAGTTCCACAGTTCAGTGTTTCCTCTGGAAGAGATGAAAGAACCAAATCTAAAAGTGAGTCTCTGCTGCCTTCCAGAGAAGAGTGCAAAGCATCTATTTCAGTCTGAATTGGTAGCCCTTTAGCTAGCGCATCTTCCAGTGCAAGTGCTCCCTACAAGATCCAAAACATAAGGCTAGGGTATCTAAGATCATTAACAGAGCAATATGTCTGCTTACAACCTTTTTTGTTATAAGAAAAAAGAAATTTACCAATGCAAGCTTGTGAACAGACTGTGTTTGGCGAGTCTCTTCAGACCTTGCATAGAATGCCATGCATAAGGCATTTATCTATAAAAAATGAAAGTCAAACTACGTGAACATAATTAACAAATTCAAGAGTGCCTAAGGTAAATATAGTGAAATAATAAGAACTAAACATCTGCAGAATATCAAGTGTAATAAAAAACTTAGAGCCGTCTCACATACAGAAGTAATAATCAATTCAAGGGTGTCCTAAGCCATGCAATAATAAGAACTAAACATCTGCAGAATATCAAGTGTAATCAAGAACTTAGAGCTGTAATCAATTCAAGGGTGTCCTAAGCCTAACATGGGTGAAACTAATAGGAAAGACACATTAAACGAGATCTGCAGAATATCAAGACATCAGGAACTTAGAGTTGCCTCACACATAGTAATGATGATACTAATTAGCCAAAATGGAAAATGAAACATCAGGAATATAGAGACATTGAGCATAGTATTGTGAATCTCAGTCTGTGTAACATCAGCAGTCATACATGCAGATTTGCTTCTGCCATTTTTTCAATCTGGGACGCCTTCTCACTTGCAATAGCTGCAGCCAGTTCCGCTTTTGCCAACTCCTGAACTTTCTTCAGCTGCGATTCTGCTTCCTTTTCCTGAAGCCACCAAAATAATAGAAATTCAGATTTAGTAACATGCAAACACTGAACTATACAGGCAATGTTTTTAAACTGCAGGAAGCAAAACCTATACCTTGCGTTCCAGTTCCATCTCAAGATTCTCCTCTGCTTTTTCTTGAAGAGACTTGATAGTAGCTACTGCCTTCGCTCTTTCTTTGTTTAACTCCTAAAAATTAGTTCAGATTAACATTATTAAAATCAGGTGATCACAGTTAGTGTAAACATGACTATAATACTGGCATAATTGATAATGTATGGAATACTAATGCTGGTTTCAATCACCTCTACATCTGTTTATGAAAGAGGAAGGTATGCTACAGCACCTGATGTAAATTGTACAGGTGATCACAGTTAGTGTAAACATGATGATCCACCACATACCCGTTTTGCCCTCGGAAATGGTAACAATATTAAGTTTTGGAAGGACAATTGGTGGGGGGATTCCAATTTTGCTTCTTTATATCCCCGGTTACTTCGTATATCTTCCCAAAAAGAGGCTGCGGTGGCTCAAATTCTTTCAAACTCCCTAAATGGCAATTCTTGGAATCTATTATTCACATGGAGGCTATATGATTGGGAGGCCCAAACAGTCTCCACAATTCTAGCTTCATTGTAAAATGTTTTACCCTCAAGGTTCACCGCGGACAAAAGGGTTTGGAGCCTTGAGTCCTTTGGGAAACTCTCTTCCAAATCCTTCTTTTGTGCCCTTTCCAAGTCACCCAATCCCAATTTATCCTTTTCACATAGAATGGTTTGGAATCCGTCTGTTCCACCTAGGGTGAAAGCCTTCTCATGGACTGCAGTGCTACACTGCATCAATACCATGGATATGCTTCAGCGAAGAAGGCCGTTTATGCTACTCTCTCCTCAATGGTGCCCTTAATGCAAAAATGATAGTGAATCTGTGCATCATATTTTCCCTCATTGCCCTTTCACATAAAAGATATGGGTCTATTTTATTTCACAAATGGGAATTAGTTGAGTAATGCCGGAAAAATTAGCCCAATGTTTCTCCTTTTGGTGGAGCTACGGTACCAATGTCACGAGTAAGCAGTTCAGGGACTTCTTATTACATGTTATTTTATGGGGCATTTGGCGGGAAAGGAAGAACAAGATTTTTTTGAACAATGCTAGAAGTTGTGAAGAGGTGATTGAAACCATTCTTCGGGAGATGG
Source organism: Platanus orientalis (assembly GCA_025762735.1). Lineage (NCBI taxonomy): Eukaryota > Viridiplantae > Streptophyta > Magnoliopsida > Proteales > Platanaceae > Platanus > Platanus orientalis. The sequence goes on along the minus strand of JAOXJP010141082.1, from coordinate 13,726 downwards.
GGAGTTGGTTGGTGGCTACCATGGACTTTAAAGGTGTATTTTTGTCAGATTTCTTACATGATTGAGTGACAACCATCTCTTGCTCCTCCTATCCCAGTCAAAATCATTTGGCACTCCATTGGAGTCCTCCTCGAGACGGTAAGTTGAAGCTCAATTTTGATAGGGCTTCAAAGGGGAACCTAGGTCTGACAGGGTTTGGATGTGTGGCACGTGATCACAAAGGGTCCATATACGAAGTGGTTTGTGGGCCACTAGGTTCATGTGACTCAACAAGAGCGGAAACACTCGGCATGCTGTTTGGTCTTAGAGAATTGAAAAAATTAGGTATATTTGGGTGCATCATCGAAGGGGACTCGGTAGTGGTTATTGGTTGGGACCAAGGAAAGGAATGCAATGCGTGGCGCTTATGGGAATTAGTGTATGAAATCAATGAACTACAATTGGAGCTACAATGCTCTTTTGTTCATGTTCCTCGGGAACAAAATTCTACGGCAAACAGCCAAGCTAACTGGGGGGTTGGGCAACAAGCAATTTTCATCGGTTGCTCTTTACCGTTTTAGCTGTAGATCCCACTGTTGTTGTATTATCATGTTTTTTCTCTTTTTCAATAAAGCTTTCATTTAATTATCGGAAAAAAGAAGAAAAAAAAAGGAGTGATGATTGGAATTAAAATGCTACTGATAGAACTATGGAATAAGACAAATATTTGCCCACATAGAGGAGAATGGCCTATACATACTAGATAATGCTCTCATAAGGCTACTTCTGTTCAGCTCCAGTCTCCACAAATAAAGACCAAAGCTCCATTACACTTCATCAGTGGCATCAGAGTTTAGGCCATCCCTCCTTTTTCTCTTTTGCGTCATTTATTTCCTAGTCTATGTTCAAGGTCCAGTGTGTTTAAATGTGATTCATACGAATATGTTAAACACTGTAGAAACTCTTATCCTCTAAGTATGAATAAAAGTACTATTTTGTTTGAAATTGTGCACTCTGATGTGTGGGGGCCTACCCCGATTGATTCATTATTTGGATATCGTCATTTCGTAACCTTTGTAGATGATGATTCTCGTTACACATGGATTTATTTACTCAAATCAAAGGGTTATGTGTTTTCTATATTTGCTTCTTATCATAAAATGATTTGAGACATAGTTTGACAATAAAATCAAGATCTTACGTAATGATAATGGGGGTGAGAATCTTTCTTCTGCATTTGGTTCCTACTTGAATCAACATGGAATCATTCATCAAACAACATATCCTGGTACTCCAGAACAAAATGGGGTCATTGAACGCAAGAATCGACATCTCATGGAGATTACTAGAGCACTTATGTTTGAGATAAATGTTCGAAAAACTTTTTTGGGTTTATGCGGTTCAAACTGCAGCATTTCTTATAAATCGGCTTCTGACTCGGGTGTTAGGTTACAAAACACCTATTGACGCGGTATCTCCTAATTCTACATTAAATGGTATCTCTTTGGTTGTATTTGTTTTGTGCATATAGATAAATCCTCTCGATCCAAACTAGATCATAAAGCCTTGAAGTATATTTTTCTTGGCTATTCTCCTACTCAAAAGGTGTACAAGCGTTATCATACATCCACTCGTTAGAAATTTGTTTCCATGAGACAATCTCGTTCTTTTCTACTGGGAAGTCTACACTTACAGGGGAATATTGTATTGACGATGTGGAGACTCCAATCCCTTTGCCAATACCCTCTTCCTTTTTTTATTAGCACTAATAGAAAAAAGTTGTTAATAGTCAGGGGGAGCAAGGGGAAAAACATCTTCAAGTCTACAAGCAAAGACCAAAAAAGGTGTGACCAAAGATCCTCATGTCCCAAACCTTGACATCTCCTCTGCCCCAGGTAACTCTTCTAGTCCTTATCATTCTATTCATGATACTGATCTTCCTATTGCCCTCAAAAAAGGTGTCCGTTCCTGTGTTAAGTATCACATTGCTAATCATGTATCCTATAGTGCATTGTCTCCTTTTACTCATTCTTTTGCTCTTGCTTTGTCTTCTGTTGTGATTCCTCACAGTGTGTCTGAAGTGCTATCTCAACCCAAATGAAGGGGAATAATGGAAAAGGACATGCAAACTTTGAAGAAAAAAAAATGGAACTTGAAACATTGTGGATCTTCCAAATAGATAAAGACCTGGTTGGATGTAAATGGGTCTTCACTGTTAAGCTGAAACCAGATGAGAGTGTGGACATGTATAAAGCTCGGCTTGTTGCAAAGGCTATAACCAAACTTAAGGAGTTGATTATCAGGAGAGTTTTGCTCTGGTTGCCAAGATGAACACCATCCGTGTCCTCCTTTCATTAGTTGTAAACTGAGGCTGGCAACTATTACAATTAGATGTGAAAAATGTTTTTCTTCATGGTGATCTTGAAGAAGAGGTCTACATGAAACATCCCCATGGATTCAAGATTGCCTCAACTACGAGAAAGGTTTGCAAGTTAAAGAAGGCCCTTTATGGCTTGAAAAATTCTCCCAGAGCATGGTTTGAGTGTTTTTGTGCAGCGATGATCTCATACAACTATGCTCAATGTCAAGTTGATCGTACTTTATATGTTAAGAGACGAGGCAGCAACATTATAGCACAAACCATCAGCTACTCCTATAGATTCTAACCAAAAGTTCAAGGAAGATGATGATGATAGATTAATTGATGTGAACAAGTACAAGTGACTGGTAGGTCGATTGCTTTATCTCTCCTTAACACACCCAGATATAGCTTTTGCCGTCAGTGTTATCAACTAGTTTATGCATGTTCCCACTACCATTCAAAAGGATGATATGCATCGGGCACTTCATTATTTTAAGGGTGCTCTAGGTCATGGCTTATTGTTTACTAAACAGCATGGGTTGCAAGTTAAAGCCTATATAGATGCTGACCGGGCTGGTTCTATCTCTGACCAACGCTCTACTTCTAGCTATTTCACCTTTGTGGGGGTAGTTTGGTCACTTTGAGGAGTAAGAAATAATCGGCAGTTGCTCACTCCAGTGTTGAGGCTAAATACAAAGCTAGGGCACATGGTGTTTGTGAGTTGCTATGGCTTAAGATGCTCTTGTCTAACTTGGGATTTCCTATTTCTTATCCAATGCCCTTATTCTGTGACAACAAAGCCACTATAAGTATAACTCACATTCCTGTTCAACATGACCGAACCAAGCATATTGAAGTTGACCGTCATTTTATCAAAGAAAAACTTATGTTAGGTCAAATTTACATTCCATTTGTGAAGACTGATGAACAGCTTGCAGATGTGTTCACTAAGGTATTGAGCAATCATGTTTTTCATTCTTGTGTTAGCAAGCTTGGTATGTATTCCATATACATACTAGCTTGAGGGGGAGTGTAGAAGGAATAAGGGCAAAAAATGTAATATTGGGTATTTTATGGATTTTTGGTACAACATATACATGCAAGGGTACAATTGGTATTATACACTATACCCTAATACCTATTGAATAAAATATACGTATGATAATGCTGTAAACACTCTTACGATTTCTCCCTCTCAGTTTCTTCTTCCTTCTTCTCTTCCTCTCTCTCTTCCTTCCTTCTCTCAATTAACTCCATCTTTCTCTTCTTCTCTTATTTATGAACTTGATTGTTATCAATAAAAAATAATTCTGAAAAAAAAAGATAACAAATTCCCTTAATGCATTTATTAAAAAAGATTGGAAAATGGATCATGTAATGATGCACCTTATATATACAACATGAGGCCCACAAAATGACACTTTGACAGACCTCCTTCTAACACAAGAAAACAAGAAAAATATGTTCAAAACATCTTTAAACCCTCCAACATGCCCAAAGCCTCTACTCCCTTAAGAGTCCTTTCGGACCTGCCTGAGACTAATTTTAAAGAAATACCAAACACAATCCAAAATGCAACCTATGCTTGCCAGGATGTGAGTTACCAAATCTGCAACCACCAAGGTTTTATTATTTATAGAAGTCAATATCCAGCTTTTACAAGTTCCCTATCCTAATTTGGAAAAGCCACCTGCAAAAATGGCCTTCCAACCAAAGTCAAGAAACACCATGGAATTCTTTTTACACAAAAGCCTATTTAATGATCATGCACATCGTGCCTTGAAAAAAAATGATCAAAACACATCAACATTTATTAGAGCCATCTTGCCAAAATATCATTCACACTATATCCACATTTTAACAAGTTTCAAGCACCACATTATAGTTGATATTACAGTCCTGTTATACACTCTACATGACCAATAGCAAATTTAAGTATAACTATCATTAGGGCTGTCAATGAGATGAGCTAGCTCAGCTCAGCTTGGAGCTCACCTCGTCATGAGCCGAGCTTGAAGCTCAGAGAGCCCAGCCTGAGCTTTGATTTGAGCTTGTTTATAAAGTGAGCCTAAGCCAAGCTACACTAAGCTCGGCTCGCAAAAAGCTTGGTTCAGTAATATAAATAGATATATTATGGTATATTTTCATATAGAACGAGTGGAAAAGAATTTCCAGACTGCTAATGTAGTGTTCTTTTTGCTTTCCTAGCTTGTTTCTGCAGCCTTGGTTGCTGTTTGTATATTTGTTTCTGCTGTTTTCAATAAAGTTTTGATCGTAATTCATAAAATAAATAAAAAAAGAAGGGGCGTTTTGGGATTTTAAGGATCCTTCTTTCTTTTCTCTTTCTTATGTATGTAGTTCTTTCTGACACTTTGATTCGCTTAACCAAAGAACAAAGACCAACGGTTACTTTGTTTGTTTGGGTACAAGTATGCTATTTCTTGTCTTTCCTTTGTTCTATTTTAATAAAAAAAATTGTTCAATAAAGATAAATGTACTAAATAGTATGCTAAAGAAGCCTAGAAAGAGGTACAACATGTTTAACTCATTAAGTCCGATCAGCTAAAAAATGTGGGAGAGCCAAACCGAGCTGAGCTTGAGCTTGGCACCTCAGGCTCATGACGAGACTGAGCTGATCAGGGAAAAGCTCGACTCAGCTTGGCTTGCTGCCACCCCCTAACTACCCTCCCTGTGTATCATTATGAAAAGCAACTTTAACTGAACTAGCACCAATGGTACTTTGTGAAGAAGCAGCAGGAATTTGCACTAGATTTAAATATATAATTAACAGTCAAATTTTGAATCTGGAGGTAAAAATCAAAATTAAAAAAATAAATAAATAAACAGAAGCATGGTAGCCAACTCTATAACAAAAATTGAAAAAATAGTCCAAGAAAGGAATGATAACGTTTATCCATACAACCTTATCCAAGATAGCCACCTCTTCAGCATACATAAGCTCCCTGGCCCGAGCATCCTTCAATTCTTTCTCATACTTCTCCTAAAATGTAGAATGTAGATAAACAATAACAACAAATGTGATAAATGGTTTAAGATTCAAGAAAAACCAACACCACTTCAAAATGACATAAATTTTGTATAATAATCATGTAACAATCAAACCTTCAACATCCTCTTTTCCTCAGCAAAAATGCGTGCATCTAACTCAGCTTGGCTTTTCTCAGCAGAATGAATAGCTTGTAAGAAATCAAGAACCAATTTACCATCTTTGGATATATATGCTTTGTTCAAATCCACAGTCGTATCTACCAAAGCCTTCAGTTGCATAAAACAAAAATTTAACAAATAAGATAATAGGCAAATTGTTCTGGGCAGAATAATTAAGTATATGCATGAATTATAATATAAAGTAAGGAATGAACACAACAATAAGGTAAACGTTCTTTCCATAAAATAACCTCTTTTGGGGGGGAGAAGGGTGTGTGACAATCAGTACCCTCTCCATCTAAGGAAACTTCAGGGCTTCCTTTATCCTTCTCCTGTAATGAATATGCCTCAAGGAGGGAACTTGGTGATTCTATGTCAGCAGCTAATGTTTCCTGCAAACGAGTATCATTTGAAACTGCTTCCAAAAGAACTAAAACAAAGCAACTGATGCAGCACAAGGGAGAAGATACCAAAAATTGATGTAGAGTAATTCCAAAGCCCTCAAATAATGGTTAGATTTAAAGTGCGGAAGCAACGTTTTCAAGAATTGAATATAATACTTCAAGTAACCACAAAAATAAGAGAAAATTGATAAAAAAATCGCAGAAATAGAGTTTAGAAAAATATAGAATGAAAAGAAGAAAAAAAGAAGGAAAAAGACCCCAAAAGGGTATTTTTGTAACTTTTGACAGAAAATCCAAAAATTACCAAACTACCCCTCTGATGCATCAGAAAATTCTGAAAATTTTATGGTCGCTTCTGACATGTGACAGGGTTCTACAATTAAAATTTCATGAAATTCCAATAATATTTGATGGGTCAAATCAAAGAATTTCAGAAAAAAAAAAAAAAAAGTGAAAGTGCTTTAATGGAGATTTCAAGAGAAAGAAGAAGAAGAAGAATATGATAGAAAGAATGCGAAAAAAGTAATACAGAAAGAAAGATAAAGTTAGGAAGAAACTAAAAGAGAAAGAAAATGAATGGAGATTTACCTCGAGGGAGAGAAAGGAGGTTGTGGCTACACTTATGGAAGAAGAAAGAAGGGAGCCGTGAGTGACATCAACCCTTGGAGAAGAACATGGCTACAGCCACACCTTGGGAACACCAAAATCTTCAAAACTTGTTTATTCTTCACTACTAAATTATGGGAAAGGGGTTGTCTTTAAATAGACTTACAACCTTAAGTAATTGGAAACTTGCCAAAATTAGAAACTTCATAAAATCCTAAACTTGCTAGCCAAGTTTTCTAAAAAACTGACAACCTTCTAAAAACTTATTTTCCTAAATTTTTAAACTTAAGACTTCTAAAAAACACTATTACTGTTTTTAGTGACCACCCCTTAATAATTTGGTCATAATTTCCCATTTTCCCCAAATCACCTCGGATTTGCGCAATCTTGGTCTCATTAGAAAGGTAACTGAATAATCTATCTAATTACACCAAAATCAAACCAAAAAGTCAAGTTTTGACCTTTAAAAAAGTGGGATATATATCAAAAACGGGATTACTCTAAAAAAAAAAAATCATTGGTACTATTGGCCTTATTACATAGACACATTAAATGTTGTACCCCCCCTTAAAATACCCTTAACTCCTAATTACCATGGACATTTTCCCTTGCCCTTCCTTAATAATTCTTGGGCTTGGGCATCCAAATAGGATAGGTGTTCTCCAAAAATTGCAAGGCTACCGCATCAGACAGCCATTGAAATAAATATTTCTATTTTACCCTAAGGCCAATACATGATAAAATGTTGTAGGACCCATGCTTGTACTATCCCCCAGCTGCACCTTATCCTTAGAAAGTAGGAATTCCAATCTACACCTCTTTGATGGTAGCTGAAATGTGCTGCCCACTGATGAAGCTTCCCCATCACCCCTACTCCTCTTTATTTCATTCTATAATAAGCCCATAAGAATATGAATAAAAAATACCCCTAATATGGATCAGAAATACAAATGAGTGCTATTAAAAACACTAAAAAACTACCATACCTCTTACGACATAGATTCTAATCACATTACTAAATGGTATATATTCAGACTGGGGCAATAAATACAGCAATGCCATCCTCTCTGTCCTTAAAATTTGGGATAATATAAACAAAAAACGAGTCAAAAAATGTAATAATATATTGCAAAGTTTGATTTAACATTATAAGATAATTATATAAACATCAAACTCTAAGATGAATATCCAAAGCATAAGAAAGGAATATAACCATGAATGAGTACAAATCTATACAGAGAACATTACCTGATAATTCACTTTGAAGCGTCCAAGAAGACGACAGTACTCATGGTAATTATCATGATCAGCAAGGCCTGAGTCCAGTTCAAATACACAAGAAATAAAAAAAGAACACTTTAAAAGACAATGACAGAAGTACATAAACATTTACTAAAGAATATTTATCCTATGTTTCCCATAAGGCACCAACAAAGTTTCCAGGCAGTGAAAAATAAAAGAATATAATTTCAGAAGTGAATTCATATTTATGGCACAATCCATAATATATCGTTAACTTACTTTCAGATAATTTTCCTACTAAGCATAACACCCTTAGAAAACCATAACGGCATAGGTACTAAACATGGGTGTGCTCTGTCCTTAAACTAAAAGACCAATGAAATCTACTAAGTCAGGCAACAGATCAAGTCCAATCCAAGTCAAAAGTTAAAACTTAGTTTCACCAGAGTTTGACCTTATGTCAGGACTAAAAACCAGCCAGTAGATTAAAATGAAGCTAGACTCTGACATGATCTTCTCGCCAGATTCAGCACTAAATAACCAAAAAATTGGCTTAATTGCTTCTAAATTAGCTTTAAGATGAGGAGTTATCGTAGTTTCCAAAGACATAAGCCTAAGCAAGGTAATAAACATTGGTTTTGTTCTAAACTTCATTGGCTTTGAAAGTGGAATTATCATAGATGTTCATGTAAACATTGAAAAGTTACAAAATACTATGGAACAATACATTGACATTTGAAATCTAGGATGAAACTTTCAAAAAAAGAAAAGAAAGAAAGTATAAGCAACATACACAGTTAAGACTCGTTATATAACAATGACTTAAAATAGCATTTGTAAGATCAAGAGCAAGTGATATATGCTGTTGCGCATGTCCAAAACTCTAAGGTCAATGTTACACATATCTATTAGATCCACAGCCATGATCATAAAGTAATAACTCCCATTGATTAAAAGAAGTGTTGGAAATCAAAGCCTACTCTAATTGTCGAAGTTACACATATATAATAGTCCATAACTGTGACCAAAGAACAATACTTTATCATAGAAAGAGTTACTTGATTGAAACAGATTTCGAGAATTTGGAGGGGTAAGTTTATTTTTATTTATTTTTAAATTAACAACACCTAATTGGACTGAGTTCTATTTGGAAAAACTCTTCTGAATATGCCCTTTTGTACAAAAAACTTATATATAAGTAATGTTATGAGTGAAAATACATATATCTAAGTTCATATTGTCTCTGAAATGTCTAAGTGTATGGGTATATGGGATCATACATGTACGGGTACATATGTCTAGCATTGTACAAGGGTATACTTGTATATACCCCTCTCATGTATTCGTGTATTGTATCCCTCTTTTATAATATATGAAAGTTATGTGAAATGATACAACTCTCCCCATATGTATTTCTCCTCCTCCTTCTGTTCTTTTCTTCTTCTCTTTTTCTCTTCTTCTCTTTCCAAACCCTAGAACTTTATTTCTTCAAATTCCACTTGGTATTAGAGCCACAAAGAAGTCCATCGCAAGAGCATAGTCGCAGGAGTGATGCTGACTTCAGCATTCTGTACAGCTGATGTCAATAGGGTGTACAATTACAAACCATCACATGTGAAAAATTTTAGGATTATGGTTCATCATGATTTTTAGTTTTGAGGGGTTTATAGATTTTTCTTTGAATTTCTGGTCATACACCCATATCTAAGAAAAATACTCATCTGAGCTGTTTGTTGGTTTTTTCCGTCGAATACCAAGAATGAATTGGTCGGTTTTAGCATAGAAATCTTCCAATACGAGCTTCATCAAGTTTGGTGGAAATTTGAGAAAGTTGTGGTTCTTAACCTATGTGATGTGTTGTCCAGCAGAGGACATCATTTTTTCTCTACAATGTCAACCTTCATGCTTCTTTTTCTGGTGTTTTGTAGTTGTTAGCATGCATTTTCATCTCAGACAAGTCAGTACAACTCAGACAGGCCTAAGCTTGCTGTTTTGAAGGAGTTAGTGGCTACGTTTTCGGAGTCAGTAGACACCTATGGTGCTTGATTCACACCCTGCAGTGGTGGCTAATTGCTTCGAATGTCTCGCAATGCTATTAGATGATGATTTATTGTCCCACTTGCAATGAATGAGTGTGTTTTGGTTTGATCTTGCTGTACCGCTTCAGTTATAATAGCTCCTTGGTGATTCAAGGGTTGTCTTACCCTATGGATGATATATGAAGCAAGTACAGCATTCTGCAATCTTATTTCATCTCGGTTTAGAGGTGTTGATGTGTTCTAAGGCTTCGCAGGGTTGGATGCTGCCTAGTATCTAAAGAGTTGTATTTGGGAGCCTGTGTAAGGCTGGATATTGTGTTTGTAGAAACCAGCTGTGTACTCTGTAGTGTATGCTTGGGCTGTCGTTCTAGGTGGCTGAAGACCCAAGTATGGTTGTTGATTTGTGCTCTCCGCGGGGCTCTCACAGTGCAGTAATTGTGATCTCCTTGGCCGAGGTGTGAAGCCATTGTTTGGGTTGAGCTAAGGTGGTACGTGGTAGTGAAGTGTCTTGTTTGTGGCCTTGATGTTCTACATCATCAATGTGGTGTATATACTTTTCCAGCTGTTTTGAAGCCGTATACCTGGTGTTAGTTGCTCACTGTATCCCAGGTCTTGAGACTTTTTGAGTATTGGGAGCTGTATCTGTGGGCTCCGGTGCTGGTTTTGGGCCTTGTTGGCAATGTTCTTAGTTATTGTTTGTGATTCTTGGAGTATTGTGGGATTTCAGTCATTGTTGTGCTATTCTCTTCCCTGGTGTTTGATTTCTTTTTCAAGTTTTGAGGGTTGGCCTATATTGGAGCTTATCACACGCATGCCTACCTCCAGTAGTTCAACAAACACTATCACCTACAGTCACCCTTACCTTTTATTCCTTTCTTTTCCCAGCATGATCAACTTCTTCAGTGGTATTCTGTCTCCCAAGTTCTGATTTTTGTTAGTTTCTTTTTTCCTTTTATTTTGTCTTTTTACAAAACATGGGGAAGAGGATGGTTACAGAATCCACACAAGAAGTTTGATTAAGATTTTGGTGAACCGAGCTAAGCTCGGAGCCTCAAGCTCGTGACGAGCCTGAGCTGAGCTGGGCAAAACTCGGCTCGTTGCCATCCCTACCTGTAGAGCTTCTTTATATGCCTTGAGTTGGGTTCCCTCAACTATGGAGCTCCTACAGCTGTACGAGTCTATCATGTGACTCACTGGCTCTCCGATTGCCTTCATATTAGGTCATACGATGCTCTTTTGTTACTGTTATAAAGTTCTGCAGCTCTCGGTGTATGTATTTGGTTCAGTTGATGTGTCCTTGGTCTTCATTGTGAGCTGATTATTTGTGTTGTAGCGTAGCTTCAGTGATTGCTGGTGGTTGTGTTATATAGTCCTTTTTGGGTGTGAATTTGTATCAGTCGAGGTGATCTTGGTTTCTGGTTGTGCTACCTTTCCAGTTGCCCAATTCTTCTTGGGAACTGTGAAATGTTTTTCAGATCTGATTTTGTGAAAGGTAGCTATATCAGATGTGAGTGAAACTACCTCTTCTCGAGTGGGTAGTAGTGTTTCTGGTGTTGGATCAACAGAAGTCTATAGTACCCCTATCACCGTTGTAAAGCTTGATGGCACTAATTATATCACTTGGTCACAGCCTGCGAAGCTCACCACTATGAGCCGTGGGAAGTGGGGCTATATTACAGAAGAGACTAAAGCCCCTAACAGCACAGATCCTACCTATGCGAAATGGGAGGCTGACAATGCCTGGGTTATTTCATGGTCGATTGTCTCTATAGAGCCATCTATTAATAAGATGTGTTTGTTTCTTTCCTCGGCCAAGCATATTTGAGACTATCTTGTTTGGACGTATTCTGAGGAAGGTCATATTGGTCTCATATATAAGCTCCGCCGCAACAGCAAGGGTGGCAAATGAGGCAGAGAGTTCTACAATGCCATGCTAAGTCTTTGGGAGGGGATTGACTTATACCACACTTGTTCCATCATTGATCCCACTGATGTTGCCTCCTTCCGCCATTATTTGGAGGAGCATCGTGTGTTTGAACTCCAAGCTGGTTTGAATCCTGAGTATGATCATGTCTAAGCACAACTTCTTAGTCGGCCACATGTCCTCTCCTTATCTGAAGTTTATCCCTTCCTCCACCAGGAAGAATGTCATCATCATGCTATGCTCCCACCTCCTGTGATTGAGTGTTCTGCGTTAGTTTATGCCACACAACGTGGTGGTCAAGGCAATGGCAACAGCACCCGTGGTGGCAGAGATGCTGGGCAACAAAGCTCTATGTCTGATGATTGTGATCACATGCATTGTGATCATTGTGGTCTCTTCATATACGAGCAGCTTGTTGAGATTTACATGGTCGCCCCCAGGAGCCCTCATCTTGCCCACCTCAATGCGGCTCTTATGCTGGTGGTCATGGCAATTCTTCCCATTCTTTTTCTGGAGGTTGTTCGAGTGCTTATGTTGCTACTCCCTCCAATATTGTTCCCCTTGCAGTTCCCTCTACAGTGCCTAAGTCTCCTGGCTTTTACTTGTGAGGAGATGAATTTTATCCGCCGGTTTATTGCTCAGCTGGACTCCGCCTTTACTACTGCATCCTCCTCTTCTGTAGCCCTTGCAGATACTCATGAATTTGTTCTCAGTGCTTCCTCTCCTGCTTCAAGTCCCTTTTTGATTATTGATTCAGTCCCTTTTTTTTTTTTTTTAAGGTGTCTGTTCTAATAGATAAGGTTCACATTGCTAATGGTTCCTTTGTTGTTAGCACCAACTATATTCCTATTGCATCTTCCTTGTCTCCTTCATTTGTCTTTCATGTTCCTAACTTCCAACTCAACCTTGTTTATGTTAGTCATTTGACTAAACCCTTGAACTGGAGCATCACTTTCTTTCCTTCTTTCTATATGTTTTAGAACTTGGTGATAAAATAGACTATTTGTAGAGGTCATGATGAGTAGGGGTTGTACTTTCTTGCAAACAGTTTACATATTACTTCCCTGGTGCAGCAGACATCTTCTTCTGCGTCCTCTTTGTCTGAGCTCATGCAATGGCACTTTCATCTCGGTAACCCATCTTATTTTACTTGCCAAGACCATTTCCTGATTTATGTAGTTTTGATTCTATATCTTCTTTTCATTGCAAAACTTGTGAGGTCGCAAAACATTGTAAATCTTCATATAATGTGAGCATTAGTAGAAGTACATCACCCTTTTCTCTTGTGCATTCAGATGTGTGGGGTCCTGCCATAGTTCAAAATCTAGCACGATACATGCCGTATCGCGTGAGACATGCCAGTACAACAGGTCCACGAGACGATACATGCATATACTACGAAATTTTGAGAGTTTGATAGGTTATCGCGAGACGTATCACACGATACGCCTTTGTCTCGTGATAACAGAGGCAAATCTAACCTTTTTTGGTTTAAATAAGCTTCAAGCATGCGATACAAGAGGTATCGTCTCGCAAACAGCAACCCCCCATACCGCGTGCCCCATCTCGCAGGCAACAACCCCCCATATCGCAGATGGCTTAAAAACCTCTAAAATTTAGTTTTTTTTTTGTAATTTTTTGCCTCATTTAGCTTCTAAAGACTAAATCTAAGACTCCATTTGAGTCTATTTCGTTTGAAAATGGAGATTTGAGCCGTATCGAACCCGAAACCCCAAATTTCGACAAAAGCTTCGGTAATCTCTCTATTGCTTGTAAAATTTTTATATATTATACATTTATGATAGATCTACACATTAATGGAAAAATTTCGGAAAAAAAATATATTTATTTAATTTTTTTCGAAAAAATCAAAATATAAAAGAAAAATCAAAAAATTATATGAAATGAGGATTGCTTGGTCTAATTTTTTTTATATGTTATAATACATCTCATTTTGCACATAATATATCAATTTGGTAGATTTCTGAAAATAAAATATTTT
>JAOXJP010141071.1:0-13349 GCA_025762735.1 Platanus orientalis | reverse complement strand
AAATTCAAAAACACATCATGTGTCAATCAATGCACGATAATAGAGGTCTGTCTCAAAACAGACAATCATTCTCCTTAAATTATACAAAGAAGGAAGAAATCCATATCAATCTTGGAAAGAATTTATTATGCATTGTTGTTTTTCCATTTTAACATGTTTTTAATTTAAATTTGAATAAATTAATTATAAAAGTGACTATAAATAGGGCAAAAGAGTGAAGAGAAAATCAAAGAAAATTTTATTCAAAGTTCTTGTAATTGAGGGATTCCCCTTGGATGAGGGATTTGAGTTGTTGAAACTAGTATTTCTTCTTCCTTTGTATCATACTTAAACCTCCAATTATTAAGTAGATCAACAGGTCTAGTTTAGTAATAGGTTTAGCAAAGCAGAAAGATAACAAGGGAGAAGAAGGGATAATAAGGAGAGAAAAGAGTTTTGAAAAGAAAAAAGTTTTTAGGATAACCGAGAGTTTCAAGCATATCGTCTCCTCAAAAATGAATCTTTTATTTGAAAAAGGAGGAAAACGTTTTGTGATGAAAAAGAGTATGTAGTGTTTATGGTGAATTATAAGTTGACACACAATGTATTCAGGGTTCAAAAAGTTTTCAAGTGTAAAAAAGGAGAGACCAAATTAAAAAAAAACACATCATGTGTCAATCAATGGCACGCTTACATAAGCCTATGTCAACACATACAATCATTCTCCTTTAAAAAAAAAAAAAGAGTTGTTGAGATGTTAACTTAAAATTAATATTAATTATGTGTTCATCATTTTTTTGAATTTTCTCAAAAAAAAAATATTATTTTACTGTATTTTATGGAATTTTCATGTCTTCATATTGTATTATTATATATTCTTAAAATATAAAACATTTTTTTTATTAACTAGCTAGTAACTTGAGGAGCAAAGATTTGTTGTAACAATTTTTTTTAGTGGTTTTGTGTAACATGAACAAAAAACATGGTTTTTTGTCTTTTAACATGGGTTTTGTATTTTTCGTTCATTCTACAAAAAGCCACAGCTAATCACCAAGGTTATCTTTATCTATCTAAGCTATATTATTGATGGTTGAAAACTTAAAATGGTCCAATTACGGTGTGACTCGGTTGGACTGGAAAATGAAAAACACAACCTAACTAGATTTTTAACTAATTTGCAGTGTTCTTGAATAAAAAATTGGTTAAGTTACTGTTGAGTCATATATAATATTTTGTCAATCCCATGGTCAAAACACCCATGTATCATGTATATGTCTTATAAGTGTTCATGTCATGTCAAGAAGAAGAGTACAAGTGAAAATGCGCAAGTGGACTACAAACTTGAAGCCCAAAGCACAGAGATTCAAGGTATAAGTCATGCATGCATCATAAGAGTTTTGTGAGGTTAAGTGGACCAAAACGTATATGTCATCATGCATTTAACCATCCCAAAAAAATCTAAAGGTACAAGTCCTACAGAAGAACCAATGTGGGGAATTACAAATTGCAAATCAAGATATCCAATTGATTTCATAATTTGTAATCAATTTGACCTACAATCGATTACAAAAGCTACAATTGATTACAGGCCAAATCGATTACAAAAGCTACAATCGATTTGGATATTGTCTGAGACAAAAAATTAAAGACCCCACTTAACCCCGTGATTGCAATCGATCATAAAAAAGGATTGCAAAACCCAATTTTTAGGGGGTAATCGATTGTAGCATTTGTAACCAATTACAAGTGTAATCGATTACAAATAATACAATCAGTTACAAGTGCGAAGTAGTGAAGAAAAAAAAACTCTGTTTCAAAATTATGGTCTAGATTAATTGCCCGTTTTAGAAGATTCCAATCCAACATAGGAGAGGGGTTCACAACCCTTATAAGAGGTAAACTTCCCCTTTGGGGCAATGACTTCAAGACATTTTAGGGAGTGTCCAAAAATTTGCTATAAGTGAGGCTCCTTCCTCTCTCACTGTTTTGAGCTGAAAAAACCTCCTCTTTAACTGAACATTGCTCTCTAACTTTTCTTCTCTTCCAAACTCACATATCTAAAGAGAAGAGATCTTCGTGGGTTGTCCAAAGAGGAAACCCTTGTGTGGCCTAGCTCAAGAGTTCAAGAGCC
This sequence comes from Platanus orientalis, assembly GCA_025762735.1. NCBI lineage: Eukaryota > Viridiplantae > Streptophyta > Magnoliopsida > Proteales > Platanaceae > Platanus > Platanus orientalis. Next base: position 11,239 of record JAOXJP010141071.1, on the reverse strand, counting down.
AAAGCTTAAAGTGGTGTAGGTGTACTAAGGCATATTAGCTCTATAAGGAGCACTCTCATTATGTGCTACTAGCAACATCAGCCAAGCTGTGGTAATATTGTTATCCCTTACATTCATTTGCATTTGCATTCATATTTTCATTATTTTACTTCCGTTGGAGACACCAGAAGCTTGACTACCTCCTTTGGAGACACCATAAATAGTTTGCACTCGTAAGAGACACCAAGAATTGTTGGTTAGCTTGCTTGTGAGCAAGTAGTTGGGTTTTTTATGTTTTAGCCTAGGTTGTAATAGTATTTGAATAAAATATACCTAAGTTTGGTGGTGAGCTTTAAAATAGTAGACATAAGCCTTTATGTTAAACTACTATAAATCTTGTGTTGTGGATTGAGTGTGTAATTGCTGGTCTCTCTTTACTTTTGTGCTCATAGGAAATGTTCATATTGCGTGTTCGTTTAAATGTTTGAGTAAGCACATTGTTGCACACACATACTTAGACAAATTTTAAGAAGATTAAAATCAATCTTAACATTGTCAAGAAAGGGTAAACTAATTTAAATATCATATTCACACCCCCCCCTTCTAAAATACTTTATAGGAATTTCAGTCAAGTTTAGGTTGGATCAAGCCAAAAAAAATAAAAATAGAATTATTGTCGTTCAACCCAAAATCAATGGGCTTATGTTCCGTATAGCCTTTGAGTTTTGGGCTACGAGAGCTCACTTATAGGAAAACCCTTTTTTAGGGTAAATTACATAATGGTCCCTTGGACTATTTGACAATATACAGATTTCACACTCGACTATAAAAAAATTCCATGCATCCCCTTTGATTGATATTGTTGATTTCGAAAAACACCCTGACATCAATTGCCCGTCGTTGACCATTAGTCAAATGAATCACGTGACTAAAACTTTTTCTAAATTCCAAAACTACCCTTATAACACATCAAGGTATTTATGATGACCAAAGTGCCCTTAACCTAAACCATCCTCTCCCTCTTCTCCAATTGAGTGTGGCCTACACCATCAACGGTATCGTTGGTGCCAGATTCGCCAACCTATTTATAGTAGTCGGAATGACAAATAATACTCTTTTGTTTTAGCAAGATCACCATGAACCTGTTTCCAATCAATCAAAAAAAATCCCAAAGAAAATCTCTTCTTCTTTTTCTTCTTCTTCATTTCAATGATTTGAGTCTTCACCATTCCAATGATTTGTGTCCCAAAGCCCATAACCTCCATTTTCCATCTCCAACATATGAACCTCCACAAATCCAGCCACCATTACCCCTAGTCCCAAAGCCTAGAACCACCACCCCCTCCATAGATCCGACCACCATCACCCCCAAATCCACCACCCACTATAAGGGTTGCCAACGTATTACCCCTCACCATCTCCATAAGACAACCCTCATCAATCTCATCCACCGATAAGATTCAAGACCTGTCATGATACTCTTGTGGTTTTGGCTACCATCTTTGTCATCTCAACCACTATCTTCTCTTGTGCAGACAGTGAAACCTTCTCCTCCTCAATTCACCATTGCTCACATTAATGCATTGTTATTTCTGTTAATGTAGTTGAACTTCTCCATTGATGTAGCTTAGAGCTCTTTCTTAGAAGCACTATTGTCATGGAAACCCCAAAGCACGATTTCCCTGTGTCGGGTGATCCATAGAATAAGACAATTCATGACTTTACCATGTTGTTGAGATCTGAATCCTTGGTGACAATGTTGAGAGTCAATGGACGCCCTTTTTAAAAGAGGAGTTGTAATGGATTCCAGTGTGAGTTTTCTAAAGCAACTTGATTGACATTAGAGATTTTTCGCAAAAATAAAAAGTTTGCATAGCATGATTTTGGTTTTCTTTGCTTGGAATCAAGTCCCAAGGATTCCGTATGATTGAAGAAGATGGATTGCAAAGGAGAGCAAGAAGCTTTAATGGTTGACGTTTCATCTAGATCTCCATTGTCCTTTATTGGAATCAAATTCCAAGGGTTCTGAACGATTGAAGAAGATGGGTTACAAAGGACAACAAGAAGCTTTAATGGTTGTAATTCACATGAGTCTCCATTATTAAAGGTTGTGTTGTTCCATTTTCTAAAAATCTGTAACATTAATGGTGTCTAGGTATGGGAGTACGCTCATTTTCTCGTTCTTGGAATAGGAAGAGCGATGAAGGTAGATGGAAAGATGAGTCAAGTTAGGGTTAAAGGAGGTAGTGGTGGTTATGGTGGCGTGATAGTCGCGGTGGTGGTGGTGGTGGTGGTGGGGAAGGAGGTAGTGACGGTACTTGTGGTTGTGGTGGGGCAAAGGAGGTGGAGGTGGAGGTGGTGGTGGTGGTGGCAACAACGGCGGTGGTGGTGGCGGGGAAAGAGGTAACAATGGTGCTGGTAGTTGTGGTGGTGGTAGAAAATGTAGCAGCAGTAGTAGTGGTGGTGGTGGAGCAGATTCAGAGGAGAAAGAAAGGATGAGGAAGGCAGAAGAAGAAGATGCACGAATTGAGTTTTAATTTATTAAGGGTATTTTTGAGATTTTAGAATTATGTTTTATTTGTTAAAAAAATAGGATTTAAAACAAAGGTTATCGTGTTAAAATTACACGTAGACTAACTTCAGCAACTAAATTCTAGAATGAAGGCTTTTGGTATTATTGATAATTGAGGGGGGAGACTTATATTGTCAGAGAATCCAAGGGATCATTCTGTAATTTACCCTATAAATTTATAGGGTCACTCAAGCAGTAGACTTACACCATAGTGCAAAACCTACACTACAGCTTGGAGAGATAGACACCAACACATTCTATTGTAGAATTGTACCAAGGGGATTTGGGATTTGATCCTCAAACCTCTCTTCTGTAGAGGTGACGTTGTGGCCACCCAAACTAGGGCCCTTAGGTTTTGGTGCACCCTCTTAAAGAACGTCTAAGGTCAGCCATGCATCAGCAGCAGACACAATGACACTGGAAAGTAAAAAGCACCCCCACCAAAAAGAGCAAATCAGCACTGATGTATCCTTTAGGAGTAGGGAGGACCTTCGTCATTTTTTAAGGGGGTGCACCAAATCTGTGCCGAAACTAGGGGGTAGCAATCCTAGCTATAAGGTCTTTGCGTATCTTATCATTCTATGAGCCAGAACATTGAGGTGAGGAAACTATAGTTGTCCTTAAGAAGACTTTATCATGACTTCTAATATGATTTACTGGGAAAGGTTGTCTTAGACTCTAGCCTTCTAAGGTGGTTGGTCCGCATTCATTGGTTAGAAATTAGAAGACCTAACAAGGATGGAGGGTGTACCACCCGCGTACCATGAGGGCTTTTTGGTAAATACATTAGATGATGAAGCGTGGTTTAATAATGCACAAGCCAAGCATATTTATCAAGAAAGATACCCTTATGATGGAATATTTGAGTAATAGCTTGATGAATAATGGATCCGAGTCCTGGAAGACCCCTTTTATCTTGAGGGAGGGGTGGCCACATGGAAGGATGACATGGCCAATTTAGAGGATATGGCTCCCTAATTTAGACCACCCGTACTGACCTTCCAGATGGAACCATATCCCTGTATCACCCTTACTGTGTTCCACATGTTCCACAGGACACAAGGGAACATGACCCATCCCGTGTTGGTATTCCTTGATGCACCACAAGCTCTGCATAGAGGATATGGTTCCCTTGCTTCTAGTGGCTCTGCCACTGATTTTCATAACATCCAGAGTAGATGACTTTTCTTTTCTTTCTTTTTATCCAGTCATGTATTAGGCCGGAACTTATCACACGTATTAGGTCCATTCCCTCAATGTGTGAGTACCCTTGTAATAGTAATGAGCCTGACAAAATGCTATGTTTGATTGGAATCAGTTGCCACCCCCCACCCCCTTAACGTGTGATTACCCCATGATTGGAATCAGTTGCTTCCTTTTACTGTTTGACCCCCCCTCCCACCAAGAAAAGAGGTCATGTCTAATCTGACTGAATTGGTACCACTCCAATCTCTGTTCAGATTGTGACACAAAGTCAGACAAAGGGTGCATTAATAAAAAGAGTAAATTAATAAATCAAAACTAAATAAAATAAAATGAGGGGAGAAAAAATTTTTCCAGGATGGTGTCAAAGTGCCAAGTGACTTCATTTGAAATAAAATGGGTGGGAATTTAAACTTTCATCTAACCACCATGTAAAGTCACTTGGTGTACTAGACTCCAAATCTTGGACTGAACATCTTCAATTAATAAATACACAAGTACTTAGTAGTTGTATATTTACTATAATACCCTCCTTTGACCCATACCGCATTTGTATAGGCTTAAACACCCTTAGTCAGACCACAAGTCATGCAATGATTGTTAACGGAGGTACTTGTTCATTGAGATGGGAGATGATTTAAAATCCCAGAAAATCCTTGCCTCGTGATCAGCTTAGGTGCACCCTTTAATGGGTGCCAATAGTGTGTCAGCCACCAACAAGTGACACATCACATTGAAAAAGTGATTTACATTTTTGGGGGGTTCTTTTTATTTTTTTATGTGATGTGTCACCCTCTTAAGGGGACGCACGTAATCCTTTGGCTTGCCCCCTCATATGAAAATCCTGGCTCCACCCGTGATTAAAATTAAAGATTGGCTGCCATTACATAAGAAGAGTTCAATATACAATGGAGAGTACATTTGGTTTTGCCTGCATCATTACTAGGGGTGGCAATTTGTGTTGGCAGGTTCGGTTGGTGTCTTGTTGAGATTGTCACGTTGAGATAAGGGTATACGACTATATGCTTCAACCTGAACCCGATTCATTTATTAGTCGTGTCAAAATGGTTTGGCCTACTTTGACCCATAACACGTTTACAGCCAACTCAAACATGCTTATTTCGTGTTGGGTTCAGTCGGGTTCATGAGTTATGTGGTAATTCGTGTTTGGTTTAGTCGGGTTCATGTAGTGTCCGGTTAAGGGTATATGACTATATGGGTCAACCTGACCCATTTATTAAGTGGGTCAATCAAAACACATTTAACTCAACCCTAACCCGCTTATTTGGTGTTGGGTTCACAGGTTGTGTCAAGCATTGCTACCCTAATCATAACTAATTAGGGATGCCACAAGCTGGGTTCAATATAACTCTTGGTCAACCCAAACCTATCCTGATTGAACGATCATAACCCCAAAATGTCAACCTGGTCTACGCTGGTCAGGATAGGGGAGGAGACGAAGAAAATAAAATTTAAATTAAAAATAGAAAACTATGAGAGAGAGAGAGAGAGAGAGCTTCCAAACACCTGAAACCCAACCCGAACCACCATGACCAGAACATAAACTTTACCTAGAACCTGATTAAGTCATACAAAATTTGCCCTAGGTGGCGTGGATGGGGTGAGTTTATTTCCACCCTTATGGCTAATCTAAGGATCTTACATCTGATGGAGAGTTTGGATTGGCCTTGTTAGTCCTCCAAGTGGCTGATATAAGGGAGGTTGTCCAACGACAACGGTCTAACCTACCAATCCAGACAACTAATCTAGAAAGAAAATTCAATGAGACTGGTTTCATTTGAACTATCCTGGTTGAATTTGGATTTGAATGTGTAAAAGTTGCTTCCATTACTTATTCCAATCCGACCTCAATAAGGGGCATGTGAGCACAATTCTCATCTGGAAAATCCTTTATATTTGCCACGCTTCTGAAGCCTAGGCCCATGCTACCTTTGTATGCCCTCGTAAATCAATTAATGTATTAATCATTTAGTTGTTATATAATGCATAGCTTTCATGGGTGTTATTCCATGTCATATGTGATGACATAAGACCCTTGGGCATTCTAGAGAGCCCATGTTGGGAGAGTGGATTGTATCCGTTCCTCTTATCCTCTGCACCCTGTCAGGGGGAGGGCGGCGCTGATGTGCCCTCCCCCTGCCAAGATGCAGAGAAGAGCAGAGGATAAGAGGAGCCGATACAATCCACATATCCATGTTGGTAATATTGGATTGTGTGACAAGAGATATGGTATCTTTAATACGTTGTGTTTTAAATTGTTCGGTAGTGCTGATTGGGTGGTAGTGCATCCCAACTAGGGCTGTCACCGGTCGAGCCTGAGCCTCAAATTGAACTCGTTTAGTTAAGTGAGCTCAACCGAGCTGCACTGGTTCAACTCACTAAAACCTTGGCACGTTAAGGGTCTCATAATCATATATATATATATATGGCTGGTGATCTGCTGCAATGAAGTCTCATTCATTAAGGGTCTCATAAGATATGTAGATCTTGCTTTATATATTATATATTTATATATAATACATAATATATTATTAAAGCTTTTTTTGCATAGTACTTATTGAATAAATCATTATTAATGTCTAGCATTCAATCTATTTTATAAAAAATTGATTTAACATACATTGGTCTGACCTATGTGTGATGACACCATGGGATATATGTATAAAGTTTAAATCCCAAACATTATATTTAATTAAAAAGTAGGTGTACAAAAAAAAAAGAACTAAATTTTAAAACACATCATGCACACTTACACCAACTGCAATGTTTGGTTACTTTTACTTGAGGTTGGTGAGTCAAACTGATCCCAAACTGAGCTTGGCCCTCAAGCTCATGACGAGTTTGAGCCAAACTTGAGCTTGTTTCTTGTGTGATGAGCTTGAGCTGAACTGGGGAAAACTTGGTTCAGCTTGACCCATTGACATCCTAATCCCAATTACACACGAGCATCGGACAAAATTAAGTACAGAAATCAGCTTTTCCTGATATATTAGAATGGCATAGGGGTGGACACATCAGCAATGGATAAAAAATTCTCACCTTAACAAATGGTAACCACTGCTCCTTGTCAGGCGGTGGGCACATCAGCACCGTACAGTGAATATGTGCCCCCCAAAAAAGTGAAAATCACTTTTCAATGCTGATGTATCCAGTCCTAACAAGGTGTGACGGTGAGCATTTGTTAAGAGAAGCGTTCATAGACCAATCCCCTCAAAAAGTGATTTTCAGCACTGATGTATCAGCCCCTGATGTCATTTTAATACATGAGGAAAAACTGATTTCTTTACCTAATCCCAGCCCCATGAGTATATATGTGTAATAGTACACCTACGAACTCGATCATTGTCAGGGTTTTAGAGAAGTTTCCATGTAGTTGATAACTATTCTTTGACCCAAAGGATCCACTTGTCTACATGTATTACTTAAGGAAACTTCCATACTACTAAATTGTGATTCTTAATTGGAGGGTGCATACATGTGTGTTGGATTGCATTTCATCACAAGTAGATGCCCAAAAAGGGATCGAGTACTTCTAATTGAAAAGAATATTTAAGATATTTACTCTAGTACGTGGGACAAAGAAAATATATAGCCATGGAAATCTGCTTTTCCTGATGTATTAGGATGACATCAGGGGGCTGACACATCAGTACTAAAAAGTGATTTTCACTTTCTTTTCAATGCTGATGTGTCCACCCCTGATGCCATTTTAATACATTGGGAAAAGCAGATTTCCGTACCTAATCTTTTCCGGTCCAACTTGGGGGAAAAGCCAAAATTCCCATAAAACCATTGAATTGGCTATCTCAAGGGATTTATAGATGAAGAACACAGACCTCTGTAGGTGTGTCATTGATTGACACATTATGTATTTTTGAATTTGGTGTCTTTTTTTGAAAACCTGTTTTTTCAACCAAAAACTTTTTTGGACGTTTTAAACCCCCAAAACAACACGTGTCAGCTTATAAATCACCAAAGACAAATATAGACATTTTTTCATCACAGGACACTTGTTGGGTTTATAGTATAGGACAAGGCAAGATAATCAAGATTGTAACCTATATGTCCCGATCCAATGGCTTATTTTAATTTATTATTTATTTATTTATTATTTTAATTTTTTTGGTGTAGGGGGAGGGACTACCGCTGACGCTATGTCTATGAAACCACAGTTTACCAGGCTCGGATTATGTGTAAACAAATCTTGTGAGAACTGTGCAAACGGCACCAGAGGGGTTGACACATCAGTACCGAAAAGTGGTTTACACTTTTTGGGGGATACTTATCACTTTTTGGCTCTGATGTGTCTGCACCCTGATGCCGTTTTCCCAGTTCTCACAAGATTCGTTCTCACCTAATTTTTTTCCCACATCTAGGGGACTCACATCCTCTGCGCTAGGGAAAAAGTGCACCGTCATGAGCCAAGATACAAAGGGGGTGGTGGGGCGTGCAAAGAGTGTATGGGCCTCAGCCCCCTTTGTGTCTCGGCTCATGGCAGCACACTTTTTCCTCAGCACAGTCCCACATCTAGGTGGACATGTGGCAGATTTTGAGAGGCCAAGCATTTATTAGGATTTAGGTCACTCTTAGCATCGATATGATTGGATGTTTTTGACCATTTATTTCCTCCCATTTGTTGGGATGGTGGATAGAAAAAGAGATAAAATTCTTCAGATCAGATGGTGTCAATCATCTGAATTTTATTTCTAAGATTCACAAGAAAGTCCTAACAAAAGTCTATATAGATCAAATGGTTAAAAAAAAAAAATCTTCTATTTGGTTGTTTATTAGTTTATTTGGTTGGATGTAGAGGATTAGAAAGACGAAGGAAGTCACCATACATTTGAGAGAATCGGGGAAGTAGTTAAGCTTGTTAGACTATATTTTGAATTCCACCTGTTAATGAATGACATGTGGAGACAAGTAATGATTCAGTAGGTGGTTACCAACTATAACATGTCAAATAATAGATGAAGAGGTTAGAGCGTAGTAGTGTTACTAGCTGTCCTATGTCTAAGTAATGGGTAAACCGGCTAAAGAGTGGAAAACTCATGGTCTAAACCAATTGATGAGTGGGAGACCCATGGTTCGGATCAGTTAGCAAGTGGGGTACCCACGACTCAAACCATTAAAAAAACCGTTAGCAACAAACGTAGGAAGAAATGATGGTGCCACCGGAAGACTTCTATAAATAGAGAAGACAACTAAAGAATCATCATCATCATCATCAACAACAACAACAATATTTTTTTATCCTTAGGAGTAGTGATAATTTAGGCTTTATTAGATCTTGTAGCGTCTCAAAGTCCTATACCAGGCAAATAGACCATACTGCAGAACCAGATTCAAAGAAGTCCTCCATCGATTATAGGAGAAGGATCGCAGCTAATCTATCCGTTCGAAGGTATATCTATGATTTATATTGTATATTGTACTTCCAATTTAATGAATTTTAATTTTCTTATCAATTTGGTTGGTGTTGTTTGTCGTAAAAGTCCTTGGTTTAGAAGCATTATTGAACCCGAGCCTTTTGATAGCCTGAATTGGTAAACCCTCACGGGTTTCACTTGGTGATTAGATAAAATTTTTGTTGGCGACCACAATGGGAAAATATTTGTAATGACACCAGAAGGGATGAACAACCTGCCAACCCAAAAGGGAATGAGACAAACGAATTATCTCAGAACCTTTAAAGCAAGCTCGATGATCTCATCGAGAGAATCGATAAAGGTTTTCAAGGATTTCCAAGAATCCTAGGTGATGTTTTACTAAAAGTGCTCTAGCCAATAATAGAAAATATTCGAGGCAACCCAAACCCCGACACCACGGATCTAGGGGAGATTGGTGGGCGGATATTCTAGAGACCTCAAATAGGCTCGAGGGCAAGAGAGATCTCCTGGTTACCCTAAATAGCCAAGAGTCGAAGATTTCTTTGAGCTGACCCATTAAGAGCTAGTCACGATTCCGATAAGGGGATCAAAACAGATAAATCAAGACTTTATAGGCTATCCTGTGGGATCGAGTGTATCAAAAAGGTCTAGAAGACTCGAGGCTCGAGAAAACCCCACATTTGAGACTAATGGAGTGTCTCGATATGAACAATAGGTGTCCTAGAATAAGGGATATGACCAACATAATGGGTGGAATGGTCATTTTGACCTAAATACCCCTCATGTTTATCGGAACAATTATTTCAAGCAAAACACAAATGGATATAGACACCCAAGGCCGGGGTCTATTTCAACCATTTATGGATATGGACACCTAGGGTCCCTAAATGGTCAAAATGACCTCTATACTTTGCTTCTTAAAATACAAAATGACCCATAAATGGTTGAAATAGAGCATCGAGGTTGGCGATGAACAAAGGTTGAGTGCAGGTTCCAACAGAACTTACTCAATCAGTACATCATCAGAGACTAAGGAAACTTGGATGAGGAGCATCCATTTATCTATAGGTCACCTCAGGAGTACTTAGTGCGGCAACTCTAAGCTCAAGGAGCAAGGAAAGGAAGGGGCTTAAGTCAATGTACCTCTCCTTAGTTTTTCTCCCATCCCCATCCAATGGGGGTGCCACGTATAGAGGGGGACTCCATCTCCAAAGTTACGAATGGTACCATCTCCCGATCCGTAAGGTAGTCTTCCACTACCCAAGATATACTTTAGAGTCACATGACAAAGTCGTGCGCTCATACAACTCCTTGAAATAAGGAGACTTAAGATGAAACAACCATCCTTCAGCTATAGGATGACGTATCGAGTTGAGAACATGGTGTGTGAAATTAATAACTAACATTCCCATGAGCAAGTGAATCTGGGTATCAGGTATAGATCAAGAATGAAAATCAAACATTTAACAAAGTTTGAAACCACTCCAGAGTATCAAAGAGCAATGACACAATCGTAAAGGGGATAGATTGTGGTCATGGTAAAGAAGGATGAACATAGATGGGAGCTCAGGGTCGGTATTTATAAACTCGTCAAGAGAAGGGTTCACTAAAGATATCGAGGACAGTTCAGTTTTCTATGAAGAAATTGGTGGTCATTTAGTTTAAGATTATTGGAAGTTAGGAAAATCTTGAAAGCAATCAAATATAGAAGATATTTTGTGCAGAAAATGGCGTCATTTGGGATTTCTTGGTCAAATCAGTTACATCTTTGAAAGAGAACCATTGAAGATAATTAATTTAGTTTGGGTGCACAAAACCAATATAAAGGAAGTCACACGTGTCTGGTCAAGATTTCGACCAAACACATGCGGGGGTGCATTTGTTTGACTATATTTTGAAATCCACTAGTTAATGAATGACACGTGGAGACAAGTAATGAATCAACAATTGGTTACCAACTATAACACGTCAGACGGGGGATGAAAGGTTAGAGTGTAGCAGTGTTACCAGCTGTCCCACATCTAAGTAATGGGTAAACTGTCTAGAGAGTGGGAAACCCACAGTCTAAACTAAT
>JAOXJP010141050.1:0-13349 GCA_025762735.1 Platanus orientalis | reverse complement strand
GTCATGGTTCTTTGGTATGTTGCCCCAGCATTCTTAAGGCCAAAAGGCATTACTCTGTAATAGAAGATGCCCCGAGGGGTAGTGAATGTTGTCTTTTCTCTATCTTCGACTGTCATCTTTATTTGGTTATATCAAAAATAACCATCCATGAAATATATCATTTCACAGTCTGTTGTATTATCGATCAAAGCATTGATGTGAGGCAAAGGAAAGTCACCTTTAGGACTGGCTTTGTTTAGGTCTCGGTAGTCAATACACATGTGGACCTTTTCATCCTTTTTAGGGATGGGGACAATGTTTGCTTACCACTGGGGGTATGAAACAGAAAGTAGGAAACCTGTGTCAAGTTGTTTTGAATTTCTTCTTTAAGTTTAAGTGACCATTTAGGTCAGAAACACCTAGGTTTTTGCTTGATGGGAGGTACGGTTAGATCAATGGGGAGTTTGTAAACAATAAGGTTGGTGTCAAGATCGTGCATGTCCTCATAGGTCTATGCAAAAATGTCAATAAATTCTTGGAGTAAACATACAAGATCATGTCCTAGTTTCAAAGTACTGGGGGTCATAATTTTCACTATTTTGGGGGAAGTCTCAGACCCTACATTTATTTCTTGCAGGTCATTGACTAGGGGAGGAGTCTTATTTTCTTGACGTTCAATGGCATCAATGATTTCTTGTGACATCAATTCCTCATCATTGTAATCATACTCTTGCTGAGTAGTTTTTGAGAAGGAAATAATTTAGTAGAGTGTGACTGAAGAAGGGGTATTATTACCTAAAAATGAAAGCAGCTGATCTCAGAATTGCTTCTAAGATGCCTACGTACCTAACATTTTGCATGTATTGGATGCAAGAAAGAGGGGTCAGTCAGAATAAAGCTATACATAGTTCTTGGTCTTTTAGGGATGATATATATGTATTTTTTTTTACAAGCAGCTGAACCTGAAATTACTTCTTAGGCTACTTACATACCTAACTTTTTCTTGCATTGGTCGAATGCTTAAAAAAACTTTTGGTCAGTTAGGATCAAGCCATATGCAGTTCTTATTTACAAGGGTTGTGAACAAAAGTAGAAAACAAAAGTTTTTGAAAAATGACTGGACCTAAAGTTATGACTCAGGTTGCCTACATACCCTTTACATTTGCATTGGTCGAATGTTTTTGACATTTGTGTCGGTAGGGATCAAGTCATATGTCATTTTTTTACAAGGGTGAAAAAAGAAACTAAAACTACATACAGAAAGGGTAACAATTATGCTTCCGAGTATTGATCTTCAACAACCAACCTAGTCCAGGTTCGAGCTTCCATCCGTGAGCTTGAGTTGTTTTGGGATGCTTGACAACATTCCATCTTTGGGTTGGTTGACCTAGGTGAGGTTGATCTCATTTAAATCTAACTCTCCATTGGAAATTAGTTGTTGGAGTGCCTCCCTAACATTGCATGACAAGAAGAGTAGACTTAAAAAGATCAGGTTATCTTCCCTATTTTCTGAGGTGGTGAGAGTAGAACTCTCACCAATCTAAGGGATAGTCGATAAATTGCTGAAAGGAGGAATGTGCTAACACGCACTGGAATATTGTGGAGATGGACAGAATTCTTGAACTTGGTCTTGATTGGCTAATGATTTGAAATTCTCAAGAGGAGAGATGAACAAAGGAATTGTTTCACATGAATTTTTTGGGCTTGCTTCTGGTGTTTCCCATGGAGGAATGAGGTCTTGAGCTTCTTCAATGTCGAAGTCTTCCAGATATTCTGGGGTTATAGTGGTTTTCTCAAGCATTTTGAAACTAACTCTTTTCTGCTTCTTGCTCCAGTGTTTGAGATTTGGTTTGAAACCCAGGCCAGTCCGAGAGTGTTTTTGGACTTCTTTCACTGGTTCCTTTCTACCTTGAAGATACTTGCCCAAACCTTTATCTGGATTGAACCTCATCTTGGCCATCATTCTAAACTTTGGGAGAAGGATCTCATATTTCTTTTTATGTTCTTCTGATTCTTCTTTGGTGCAAACCATCTTAAATTAGTAGGATGAGTAGGTCTTTAGTGATTGGAGATTCTGGCTTGATGTATCCAGGACCTACCCAGTAGCATGGTAAATGATGATGGGATGTCGAGCACTTGGAAACATCCATTGAACATTTTTCCCTTCATGATGAGGAGTATGTCAGTCTCACCTTGACCTTGTCTTATGGTGTCGTCGAAGGCTTTGATGTTGCATGAATTTGGACGAAGACTTTATACTGGGATGGCAAAGGATTCCAAGGTAGTTGTGGTACATATGTTCAATGCAGATCCGTTGTCCACCAGAATCAAGGGGATACACATGTCTTGATGACGGGCTGAAATATACAATGCCCGGTTGTGCACATTCCCTTATGGGATTTCCTCTTTTACAAAGGTGATGACCTAAGGAACTGCTACTCATCTAACCATGTTTTCTAACCAGTCTAGGGTTATTGAAGCATCAACAAAGATCTTCATAAAGATGTTCAGGAATCTGTCTCTATGGGGAGTTGATGTGACTAGCAACCCCAAGATATAAATGTTAGCTTGAGTTTTGGCTAACTGTTCTACCAAGAATAGGTGAGACCTGTAAATTGTAGCCTCGAATACCTCATTTTCTATATTCTCCTTTTCTTCTCTGATCCTATTCTGCTCTACTAATTCTTGTTCTATTTTTTCTTGTTGTCCTGTCTTCTCTGACCCCGACCCTATTTTCCCTTTCCCCTAAGTAGAATCCTGGTGTAAATTGGTGATGGCCAATTCTATGATTCTGCCTGAGCAAGTAATGAGCCCAACGAGATTTGCCACCTCTTCTACTGATAAACCTAGGTAAGATTCACCAACCCCCTCCTTATAGTTGTAAGGGACCCTATTATACTCATACATCTTTGTGGGTGGTGGGAGAATGTTTATGATGGAAGGCATGTTTGTGGATGGCGGTTGATGGGGCATAGGGTGTGAGAAGGTATAGAAGGATGGTGAATAGGTTCTAGTGGTGGAGAAATGTAGAATGTTTAGGTATATGGGAAGTAGCAGGCTAGGGGTTTAGCTCTAATGGGGGCTTCCATGATGGGAGCTTCTATGATAGGGGCTTGTAGCTCATCATCCAAGGGAAGTAATGAAAGAGGTTCTTCTTTTGGGGTTTCACATAGGATTAAGATTTCTTCTGTAGGGAGGTTAGTGGGGTCAATAGGGTTTAGGTATAGCACATAGTCTTCATCTAGGAGGGTTATAACAGGTTTATCATCACCAATTCTAGTGATGAAGTTTACAGTGTTGAAGCTTTGACTCCCTACCCTTATCATGTTGGTTCCCTTAGATGGAGGGTGAGGTGAAAGGGGGTTCTGAAGGATGTTGGAATTGGGTGGGTTGTTTGATGGGGGACCAAAAGATACATTCCCTTCTTCTATGAGGTCTTAGATGTAATTCTTAAGGGTGAAACACCAGTCTATGGGATGACCCGGTGTTTGATGGAATGGGTAGTGTTTAGTGGCATCATATCTAGGAAGCAAAGGGTTTGAAGGGGGTCTTGGCTCTAAAAGTTGTAAGAGCCCCTTATTCACAAGATAGTCTATGACATACTTGTATGAATAAGGGTCATGAACTTGGGTTGTGGCTTTGATTGTGCTTTCACAAGGAGTTGGACCATTGTTGGGAAATTTACTGCTAGCTAATGGTGGTATCTGTTACTCTGAACGGGTAGTGGTATTTCAATCGTCTACACAACATTACTCTTTGGACGAGTTACTGCAACTTTTCTGGGGACTGCTAAACTTGTATTTGGGGGGACTGTTGCTACTTCTATGACAAGGCCTACCCTGATGGCTAGTTGAACACAGGTGGCTTTGTTGATGACATCAACAAAGTTGCCAGTGGATGCAGTAAGGAGCATCAGTTGGTATGTTGGACCCAAAGTTTTTAGTGAGGTAAAAATCATATCTTCCTCAAACATTTGGTGCTTCAAATTGGATGTTCTTTACCTCCAACGGTAGGCATAATCCTTGATCCCTTCATTGTCTTGAGGGTGCATCCCCTTAATTTATTCTCGAGTAAGTAGCGTTTCTAGGTTGAATTGAAAATGCTCAAGGAAGGCCTTGGTCAAAGTTCTCCAAGTACCTACATCTCTTTTATCTTGACCCGTAAACCACTTGGCCACGTCCTTCTCTAGACTTCTTGGAAACATTTGTACTAAGACTCTATTATCTTGTCCCCACTAGAACATGACATTACAATACATCCTTATGTGCATTTTAGGATACCTTGTGTCGTCATACTTTTCCATGGTCGGCATTTAAAAATTACTTGGCAGGTTACCCCCTGGGTACAAACACAAATCTTCAAAATCTTTGTTTAATGGGAATTGTCCCCCTTTCAAGAGTTCAGTCTCACTAACCATCTTGGCTATCTTGGCCTTCGTTTGGTCTGAGTGTGAAGATACTAAGATTTCCTTCCCCTTTTTGTCTTGATGCTCCATTTTGTACCGTTCCACTAAGTTTTAGAGCTCGGTGGCAATAAGGTTGGGGGTAGTGGTAAAGATAGGTGGCTTTTCTTGGTTTCCAAAAAAATTTGAGTTTTGAGATTGTCTCAACAAAGTCTCTATGGACAAATACTGGTTATGGGGAGGGTTTTGGGGACCTCCTGTGGTGGTCAGGTACTCATGGAGTACCTTCTCAAATTCCATGGAGGTTTGTCCCTAACTTTGGAGAGGGATGAATGTATGGATTTGTGTCAGCAAAGGAATTAGGGAAGAGGCTGACAATTTAATTCCATGCTCTACATTTAGTCATGAAGTTTTCCAACATCCTTTTCAGTTTAATTTTCTGCCGTGGTGTCAGTTGATCACTAGAATCAACCTGAGAATGGGGAGGAGTTACAGTTGAAACCTTGGGATTTATGAAAGATGGAATACTAGTCATCCTTGGAAGTTCTCCTACCATGGTGATTCGAGACTGTGCCTTCCTCTTCTTCTTTTGCAGTCTTGTCTCAGGAGGTTCTATTTTGCTGACAACATATTATTATTATTTAGAGTTGTGACTTTGGATTTTATGTATGTTTAAGCCAGAAATACTTAGACAAGTGATAGATCATACAAATGCATTCATGTCCAACTGTTGAATTCAAGTTTTGGAAACAAAATAAAACTTATATATATTAAGAACGGTTGTAAACAAAGTACATTAACGATAACAAAAGCAAGGTACATAGACCTTTTACATAAAAAATAAAAACATAAATACATAGTTTAGAGTCTTAGGACATTGGGAGGTGGTGGTGGAGCTTTGACTAGCTCATGGCCCAAGGAGAAAATATGCTTTCTTAGCTTTTGAACTCATTCTAGTCTCCAATGTGTTTGTAGGAAGGCAATGGTGTTGTTGTGCTATAGCACAATGTCTTGATCAGTGTGAGAGATTCTCACATAATTGAGTTCTCTTAAAGTATCAACAAGCTTACTCAGAGTGTTGTTTGCTTCCTGATGGGTGTCACTAGAGATCTCATCCTCAGCTCAAAGGTTAAACTCTGCTTTGAAAAATGCCTGAACTTCCTTGAGGGTAGTCTGGGTAGTCTCAAGGACCATGTCTAATGATGCAGGGTTTATTCATTTGCCAGATCTTAGAGAGCTTGTTCTAACTTTACTTTTATGTGAGAAGGTCTGTCAGCACCCAAATGTTGACTCGGGTCATGTGATAGCATAAGGATAGCATAACAGCCTTTAGGCATTAAGACTCTAAGCACCCTTAGCCTAAGAAGAGCAAACCTAGACTCTAGGAGGTTAAGCATTCCTAAAGAGGTCTCCCCAGATGCTTCAGTTGCAAGTGAACTAGTCAAAGCACCCTATTACAGCCCAAAATGCACCATTTCAAGATAAACCTTAATCTCTCATAAAAGCATCAACAGGACTTTGAGGGTCCACATTTAAGAACCCCATCCATGTCATCAACAAGTTTTTCACCTCTTGAAAGCTTTTCTTCAGTAAAGCATCATAGATAGAAAAATTACCATTTTACCCTGTTTCCTTCAAAGGCCCAAAACTCACTGTCTACCACTCAAATCATTGAATTTATCCTACCAACATAAGTCTTCTTGTTTTAAAGCACCATAGGTGAAGAATTCTCATTTTCACTTTTTTCGACCCATGGGCAAAAAATTACCATTTTACCCTTTTCATTATTAGTAATTTACCCCTGGACCCTCGAAGCTTCTCCCATTATCTGAATGGTATAATTTCAGATCCTATGCATCCCTGAGTCTCCCTGCTCTAAGGATCTCATCATAGATCAGACAATTCTCGAGAAGGCAATAACCAATTTCTCAATCTATGATGACCCTGACCAAGAAATGACCCTTACAAGAGCTCTCAGAGATTCATCCGATCTCCGAATCCAGAAAAGTTGATTGTTGTGCCTTGGCCTTGGCCTTAGTTTCAAATCTCCAAGTTTAAGAAGATAATTTTGAAATCTCGAACCTCTGTGAAATCTTAAATCTTCCCCAAGGGGTCAAAAAGCCATTTTGCTCATATGGAGCCAGAATGTTCTCTGGACCTCCAAATCAGGATCAGTCGGTATCCATCTCTCTAGAATCACAAAGCCCTCAAA
The DNA here is from genome assembly GCA_025762735.1 of Platanus orientalis. Taxonomy (NCBI): domain Eukaryota; kingdom Viridiplantae; phylum Streptophyta; class Magnoliopsida; order Proteales; family Platanaceae; genus Platanus; species Platanus orientalis. The sequence goes on along the minus strand of JAOXJP010141050.1, from coordinate 6,756 downwards.
AAACTGCCTAAGGAGCAGGGACTTTCGTGAAACTTATCTGTCAAGATTCTCTCAAATACTCTGAAAAGTGCAACAAATCAAGTGCTCGACAAAACCACCTTTTACTTTAAACCACCTTCCACCTCGACACCTTCTCACCTAATCCTAGCCCTCCACCTAGCAATCCCTAAGATCAATCTCAACCCTCCATTGCACCATTTTGGGGCCATAAATAGCCCCAAATTCGTGCTCATGAGGGTTGGCAACAAAAAACCCCAAATCTAAAGGAGGAAGAAGAAGAAGAAAAATGCAAGGATTCATCAACCCTAGGTCATTTTTGGCCCAAGGTAAGCCTAACCTGTGCTTAATTCACTTTCCCCTTCATCATATATCAAATTAGTATGTTGTTATGTTGTCTAATTCATGCTAGAGCACTGCTTTAATTTGGGTTACATAGTAGAGACTCAACAGCCTCTACTTGCTTTAATTTTTTACCCCTTTCTATGTCAATTTTTGTATGATTTTTGTAGAAGGTTTCTTAAGCTCAAATTTTACTATGTTAAACTAGACATATACATGATATGTTGTATTTAATTTAATGAATTTAGGAGTTATGGAAGGCCTCGAGATGGCCCCCCAAACAGACCCAAAAAATTGGGTCTTTTGAGACCTAGTTTTGATGAATATATATATATATATATATATTTTGAATTTTGTATTCATGATATGAAACCTAATCTTTTATATGTTGTTCATATATGTACTACCTACTAGCATGCATAATTTTTAGAATTTTTCCATACCCCTAAGGGGTCTAAATGGCCGAAATCAGGTTGTTGGATTTTGGTTCTAGGCGTAACGCCTATTTTTTAAGAGAATTAAAGAATAGGCGTTGGAAAAACAAGCGTATAGAAAAATAGGCATTAGAAAAGTGTAGGTTTATCATATATGGTAGGAAAAATCTCTCTCTCAACTTTCAATTAATCGACCACGCTCAATTTAGAATTTTGTGGAGAGAGATATGCCCTTTAAAGTACAGACTGTCCAAACTCAACGCTTGATTTTTAATTAGTTAAAATTCAGGTGTTGATAGAAAATATAGGCATTGGAGAAATTCAGGCGTTAGGATCTAGGACCCACCCCAATGAACCCTGACATTCTTTAAAGCCTATACACAAGCAACTGATATCTTGGAATTCATCCATGTGCTTAGGCACCTCTGTGGGCTCTGTTTTCAGGCGTCAGAATGAATTTCAGGTGTTAAGCTTGTGAAAGTCAAATGAAACCCAGCTTCAAACAAATCCATTCTATAGACATGATCTAGGGATATCTTCACTACAAATGTCTCTTTCAGCTTTCCCAATAATCATAGTAAGGTTGACTATATGCTTGTGATCTCCAAGCGTATCAGATATCCAAATTTTACCTATAAAACAATGTTTGAGTCATGACTACTACATCAGTGTGACTAGATCAAGTCAACCTACCCATTCACTACATTTCAACCCATTCGACCTTTTATGGTCTTCACCTTACCTTAGGGTCATGTTGCAGTGGTTCGTGACCCAAAAACCTTGAGACATGTCCATAACGCAATTAGGTTCTCAAAACCATACATATTGATATAACATAGTCCAGACCCCCATTTAGCTAACTTGCCTATATTTTGTAACAGTACGGAGTACTCTGTAAGTATACAAATAATCTAAAATGAATCTACCATAAATCACTCTCATAGTCAGATGTACTTGACTACTAAGATTAGCACACACAACAAACCCCTCGAACTACATGCAGTTTGATCCCGACAAAACCCGAGAAAAACCTGAATCACAAGATCGGGTATGTAGGCAACTAGAGACTATGACTCACGTGCATTTGCAATGATCACACCACGAGGGTGGCCCAAGACCAATAGTTTTACATTTAACAAGCATGCATTTTAGCATAATTCATAACATGTATCAATGAGAGAAGTAGCCCTAAAAAGGCAGGTATTTGGAGTGCCTAACACCTTCCCCAAATGCAACTAAACAACTTACCCTTTATCTTAGGAAAGTAGACCAGCATTAGGAGTTAAACCCCTAGACCTTCAGGTCTAGATTTCTCTTCTTCCTTAGAAGAGGAGAACTGATGTCCAACTTCAATGGTTAACCCCGAGTTGGTGGTGACTCCTAGAAAAGCCTAACCCTCATGTCAAAAGGTTAGCAACCTTCATGCACTGGTATTATGCACAGAAGAGTGAGCCTAAAACCACATACGGGCAAGGAAACCTAAACCCCCCAGATCCCAATGTCCACAGAATGACCCATAGAAGTGTAGGCCCAAAAACCACGGACTAGCAAGGAAACCTAAACCCCCTAAACCCTGATGCCTTCAAGGTCCATCTTGAGAAGTGGAAGGTTCATCAAATTGGATTCTCTTGTTCAAATGATTAGTGCCTGAGCTTGATGTTTATGCAGATATGAGGTTGTGAATCCACGTGTCATAAGGAGGTGATGTCTTAGGTGTCTTGGTAGATACCAAGGGAAGGTGCCTTGGTACTCGAGTATGTGAACTATCCTAGAGGACAGTTAGCTGAAACCAGACTGAATGAGATGTCTTGTAATCAACTTTACAAACATCTTCATAAGTGGTGGTGAATTTGAACAAGTCTTAACGAAGAGTGAATTGGTGAAGCACCCGAATTGGCACATAAGGTGTGCTTTGGTATAGTCCTATGAGAATCATGTATATGTGGTTCTCTGAGAATAGATGTGGATAGTGTGTCTTATGCCACTTAGCTTTTTAAGTGATATATTTAGAAGACAGGTTGGTCAGCAGTTCTTGGTAATCTACCACTGCTTTTTTACCTAAAGGGGTTGAAATAGATGGATTTTGATGAGGAGTAGACAAAGGTAATAAGGAGATATGTCCTCGAAGCCAGGCTTATAGAAAAGCTAGGCAGCCATATAATCGACCTTTGCAGTATTGAGCACAGAGAGACATACTGGATGTGGTCTGTGTAATGATCATGAGGGCCAATGTCTTTCCTTTGGACAGTTATCCTAAAATGCTATACAGAACTCCACTTATCTGATGTCAGCTTTGGGACAAAAGGAGCTAGCCCAAGACTGTTAATGTAAAAGCTCTGTACTTGGCTAGGTCTGAGAAATCTCTGATCTTTTTCCAACCTCAATCCAATAAAAGGTTGAAAGGACAGTGGAGGTAATCGTCTGAATTCTCTATGGGTAGAAAATTCTTTGATACATTAAGAGTAGACTGGAAGTCTTTGAAGTAGTTGTTCTTGTGCATAGGGAAGATTACATCAGTGTTATGACAATGTTTCGGATTCAGAAAAGACTGAAATTCTTCAATGGTAGGAGTCAACTCATGTTTTCTAAAGTGGAAAACCATAGCTATTGGATCCTAGAAAGATATGGATGCTTCTAGGAGAGGCTAATTGAGACAGTCTTGGGATAATGACAAAGTAGTTCCAAGCTTGCTTTGGTTAGCCCAGATGGCTTGTTCCTTTGGTGGGAGTGAGACGAGTACATATGTGAATTTGATGGTTGTGGTGGTGAATGGCTCCAAACAGACAAGTCTAGAATCCATTTCTGCAAGATAAGTACGGGAATTAGTAATCCTTTCTTTTGTTTTTGCTTTTTCTTGTTTTTGTTTTTGTTTTTGTTTTTGTTTTTGTTTTTGTTTTGTTTTTGTTTTTTTTTGGCCTCTTTTTTGTTTTTTTTTTGTTGTTTTTAAAAAAATTTTACGGGTTTTTTTGTGTTGTTTTTGCACGCTTTTTTTTAGGGTTGGGTTGGTACGCTTGATCTTTGCCATATGCCTGAACTTTAACTCAATTAAAGTTGGCGTATAGAACGTTCAGGCTTACTGTAATCCTAAGTTCAAATAAAACACATGTAAATTGTATATTTGTTTTAATATTTTTAAATTATTTTGAGTGGGGGAAAATTTTCTCTAAGAGGACATTTGCCTCCATGTTTCATTCTTAATTTTGTTTATCCCCTTCCTTCTCATGAGAAAGCCCTTTGGAAGCACTTATCCATGGATGAGGTAGCCCTAACCTCTCTTTTCTTTTTATTTTTTTTTTGTTTTTTATTTTTAATTGTTAATTGGTAGGTTTTATAGTTTGTAAGAATTTTTTATTGTTTTGATTAATGGCTTATAAGAAGTATGCTTGAACCTACCTATTCTATTTGAAAATGCTCAGTACGCCTGAACTTGATGCGCATTTGAGTTCAGGCATATGGGTATTTCAAGTGTATGGTGGATTTTAGCCGTACCCTAAATTCAGGCATATGCTGAATTCAGGTGTACCCCAATAGCTAAGGGAATTTTAGTTTATGATTTTTATGGTTTTGTTTGTTTGTTTTGTGTGTTTATTTTATTTATGTTTGTAATAGGCTAGGGATCATGCAGAGACCCATGGGTCTTGGTCTGGGGTCATTATGATGTGGAAGCGCCTTTGCAAGAATGTACAAACAAAGGTTCTAGAAATGGGGTTCAAGCCTTTTCTAAGTATTCTGTTACTGAAGGCGGATAAGGCTTTGCTGATAGCACTGGCGGAGAGGTGGTCCCCCATTACCCGTACCTTCCATCTACCTATAGGGGAGATCGGATTGACCCCTACGGACTTCTATATGTTGACTCAGCTACTGATGGGGGGTGATCCTCCTCCCTATGTGCTAATGCCCTCTCAGGACATGATCAGGAGATGCTTGCGGCTACAACCTTTTTCTGTCGATAGAGGATTCAGGGGGATCTTGCCTTCTTGGTTCGAGAAGGAGTATACTTAGGCCACGAGTCAAAGTACCGATGTGGAGATTGACTAACTTAGTCTGGGCCTTTCTTCTCTACATGTTCACGAGGTCCATCTTTAGAGGGAAGAGCAACCGGATCTTCCTAAACATTCTCCCTGCCTTAGACAACTTTTCTAAGGTTAAGACTTTTGGTTGGGGTAGATCCGCCCTTGGGTGGATGTACTCTAACATGAGTGAAGTGGCCAATGGTAAGAATGCCGTATTCCTGGGTCTTCACTTCTTATGGGAGGTAAAGTTTTTGTATGTTTTTTTTGTTTTTTGTGTTGTTTCTTTCTTCTTTTTTTGTTTTTTATTTTGTGTAATTTTTTCTTTTCTTTATAGGTTTGGTGCTATGAAAGGTTGACCCCCTTAGCACCTCATAGAAAGGGGAGGGCTCTATTCCTTGTGCCTTGTGTTGAGAGGTGGAAGACTTCTAACACTCGCCCAAAGGCACAAAAATCCATTTCCATGTTCAGGCGGGATTTAGATCAGATCACGGCTGCCCAAGTAAAGTTTTTAGTTAATTTGATTTCTTTTAGTGTTTGTTTGTCTCATTTATGCTTTTATTAATGTTTGCTTGTTTTGTAGGTTAATTGGAATCCTTGGGCAGCTTGGGAGTTGAGCGAGGATCTCACTAGGGAATTTCAGATTGCCTTGGACTGGTCGATGTCCAAGATTATCTTGCTAGCCCCTGAGGAGGTGGAGTGGTACCTATGGGAGTGGCCCTCCTCTTAGTGTGATTGAGTCCAAGGGGGCTTTAGGTATAGGGAAGGTGGGTGAACCTATAGATCCGTACCTGCTTCCTTACCTGGACTACTCTGAGTGGTGGGCCACTCAGATTTGTGGACCCTTGGGAGGTCTGATTGAGGGAGAGGTATGTTGTTGTCTCTTTTATCTTAAGTTTCTGTTTTCATTTTTTGACTCTAATTGTCTTGTTTTGTTTTGATAGGCTAATGTTGGCCTGGCTGGGCAACCTGGGGTTGTGATCCAAGGAGAGAGGTGCCAGTTCCAGAGAGGAGGAGAAGGAAGAGGAAGGCCCCTAGTGAGGGAGCCTCAACTAAGAGCCTAAGGGGTGCTTCCCATGATGATCTTCGTGACTGATGAAAGAGGTGGGGCATAGGAGCTGCCTCTCCCAACTAGCAGAGTACCAGAGGCTTGGATTCCTCCCCCTTTGATAACTGAGGTATTTGATTTATTTTCCTTGTATTAGCTTCCCTTTTCTTTTTTATTTTTGTTTTTGTTTATTTAATTTATCTTTTTCTTTTTTAGGTGTCTCGGGAAGCTTTCATGGGAGTTCTCAAGATGTTGGCTCAGTCTCACGCCTTGGTGAGACAGGTATATCAGGACATGGGGGAGGAGCTCATCTCTCAGAGGAGGAGGTACAAGGCTAGCATCACCGAGGTAATTTTTGTTTTATTTTTGCTTTTGTTATTTGTTTGTGATTTTTTATTTTTCATGATTTCTAATTTGTTGGGTAATGTTGGTTTTAGTTGGGGAGACAACCTAGGAGGAAGAAGACGACTGGCCGAGGGCCAACTAATTCTAGGGCAGCCACAGTAGTGGGCTTGGAGATGATGGAGAGTGTGTCAGTCGAGGCTGAGATTGGTGCAGATCTGGAGACTGCTAGGGATGCCCTCACTACAATAGAGCCAGAGGTCAGGGATGATCCTTCTACTCTGGTACTGGTAGAGATAGTACCCCCTTCATATCAGGGAGGCGAGGGAGACTTGCCCATGGTAAAGACAATATCTCCTCTAGACAAGGGGAAGGGGGTGGCTACATCTGGAGGCGAGCAGGGTTTAGGATCGACCTACAGGAGGAAGCATGTAGGTTAGAGACCCTCAAAGGGGCTGTTGATTAGATTAACTGAGAGGAGTGGAGGGGACCCTACTAGTTCGGGATTTGTCTTTTTTTGGTTTTTTGGACAGATGTACCTATTTTTGTAAAGGAGATGAAAATGGAATAAAAATCATTTCTT
>JAOXJP010141039.1:0-13350 GCA_025762735.1 Platanus orientalis | reverse complement strand
GGGGGTGGGGCCCATTCACTTTTGGGATGTCCCACACCCCCCAAAAGTTATTGGGCCCCACCCACTTGTGTCTTGCCTCATAAGGCATCACACAAAGGGGGCGTCTCAGGGGATATGCATCCTCATTTGTTAGGGGTAATGTATTGATGTTGCCTGCCCCATCATGTTGCAGGTCCCACTCCCACACCAAGTGCATTGATCAATAGGACTGTCATTAAACCGAACTTGAGCTTTGATTTAAGTTTGTTTCCTAAGTGAGCCTAAACTGAACTTCACTAAGCTTAAGCTAATGAGCCATTAGGATGTTGGGCCTTTTTCGTCCCTTGTCTGGTGAGTAGAGCCAAGCCTACCTTTACGAGCCTAAGCTTGGCAACTCAGGCTTATCACAAGCTTGACCTGAGCCTAAGCTTGGTCTTCTCGTGATGAACCTTGGTCGAGTTGGGCAAAACTCGGCTCCACTTGGCTCGTTAACACCCCTAAGAACCATGGAGAAAAAAAGCTAGTTTAGAGTGAATTGCTATTATTGATTTAAGTCATATGTTTAGTGTTAGTGATCCCATGATATTTAATTCTAGAGTCAGCTTCTTCTTTTTTTCTTTCGATAAGTTAGAGTCAAATTTTACATGATCATTAAGAGGGATGATATAATTTCATACTTTAGATCCTCTCTGGATCATTGTTTTGTCTATTTCAGTTGAAACGTGATTAAAAAAAAATTAAAAGTCCCAACTTTATCTTTTCACTTGTTGATTTTTTTTGTCACATATTGACAAAGAGATAGAAATTCAACAAAAAGTTTAACGATTATAAAGGATTTGAAATGAACTTCATTACTATCATTGAGTCAGGTGTTAAGTCTATATATTGTCAATGTCCATGCACAAAACAAAGTGTGTACATGTAGTGGTCATGTTGTATAGGGTTTTATGATGTAAACTGTATACTTATGTAAGTCCAAGTGTTAGAGTCCGGAAAAACGTCAAGAAGATGGACTTAGAGCTGGAATGACCATACCAAAGAGACTTAAGCATTGTTGAAGTATTTAAAGTCTCAAGTACAAGCTACCTCAAGGAAACCAACACATCAATTCCAAGTACAGAAAGGTAAATCAGGTATATGAGACCAATGGTTGATGTGTGTGTGCTCACGAAACCCCAAGACCATGGTTAACCCTAGAAATTTCTTAGAAGACTTAATTATGGTCTAATTGAAATGCACAAAGAGCCCAATGATCAAAAGAATGAAAAAGATTCATTAAGGAAGAAGTGTCTATGCTGATTAGTGTTGTCTGGGTCAGTAAATTTTAAGAAAAATTCCAATGAATCCCTAAATCACCTCAGTAGGAATTAAACTACAATATATACATGGATGGAAAGATCTAGAAGTTTACTTTCCAACAAAAAAGGCAAAGGATTTCAAGTTTTCTAGGAAAACTTACGGCAGATTTACCTAAAGGTGTTATGTTGAAAAACAGGGGAGTTAGGGTGCCTGAGGTGGGGTACCTAGGGCACCCAACCTGCAATTCCAGAAAATTCAAGTTCTAGAATTTGGCATCGGGCACCTACAACATAAGAGGGGCGCCCGAGGTGGTGTAAGAGGGGCGCCCGAGGTGGTGTACCTGGGGCACCCAAGAGTCGTGGGGGGCATTCGAGGTCGCAACAGTCAGATTTCTAACTGTTGTTTTCGACCGTTAGAAGACTTGGGAAGCCTTGGCTCGCTTATATGAACTTGAGATTAGTCCCAAATGAAAAAAGAACTTCTCTTACACATCTTAGAAACATCTTTAAGCATTCCTTTGGTGAAAATCACTTTGAAACCCTTTACATGAGGTGTTTTTTAGCAAAATACGTAAATCTACCTAAAAAGTGGTGAGAGTAAGTCTTGCGAAATTAAGGATTGGTAAATCTATCATCCAAGACTTGGAGGAGAAAAAACCCTTAAAGATATCAAGGAACTTGTGAGAGATTGATTCCAACTTGGGAAATCAAATAGAGAAAGCTCTCTTCAACCAGGTGTGAAGACCATAGTTACATTTTCCTATTGAGAGGCTGAGCACCACTATCATTCCTCTACATTCATTTTCATCACTTGTGTATGTCCGTCAGAGTCACTAGATGTGAAGGTTTTCACTGTAGACATCGAAAGCTAGATTGGGAGTTCATCAGAGACACCGAACTTGTGAGCACTTGCCGGAAATACCAAGTGCGAAGTCACCTCTACCGGAGACACTAGATGTAAGATTTTGTTGATGTCATTTATAGTAGTTTGTAGATAACTATTAATAAAATCAACACGCCCCAGGAATGGGCATTGGATAGTGGACATAAGTCCATGTGCCGAACCACTATAAACACTTGTATTATGCTCTGTGATTGTTCTTTAATTTTCGTATCATAAACAATAACAAACATCTAGGCTTTAGTTGAATTTGCAAATTGGATTAATTAAGCACACTTATATACTTGGTTTGCAATTCATAGAGATTGATCACCTAAGTGTTGATGTTTATGCTAAATTGTCCAACACACTAAATTTTTATAAACACGCACAAGCATATAGCCTTTAGTGAATTTGCAAATTGGTTAATCTATCATTTAAGTTTAATTAAACATCTTGTAAAGTTTATTGAATTTGCAATTCATTATTTATAGATCCCTTTAAGACTTCATTCAAAGTACTAAACTTAAGTGATCATATTGTGGGGTAATTGGAAGTGAATCTAACTAAGGTTAATATAAAAAGGTTAATCAAGCAATTTTAAGGAACTTATTAACTCTGCTTCCGCTCTAATATAAATAAACCATAAAGCATGACGAAGCCTCGTAGTATATGATAAGTTCATAGAAAAGTGATTTACTAATTAAAATAATTTTTGTTGCATCTTTAATTGAATTAAAGTAAATCATAAGAGGGTGAAAAAATTAATTTGAAAGAACTGAAAAAATTATTAGATATCCTATTCACCCCCTCTAGGAATTTCATCAAAGAGAAACACTACCAAAGTGGTCTGCTTAGCAACAGATCCACCTTCTTTGGTGTCAATGATAGTGAGGAGGACAAAACAATCTCCCCGCTCCGGTAGTTTCTTTTTTTACAATAAGATTATACCCAGTCTGGTTCTATTTCAAACAAAAGAACCAAAGAAGGGAAATCTTCATAAAACATCTAGCCATACGACAAATCTTAGGTACTGCGTCATAAAATTCAGAGAACATTTTAGCACATATCTCATTTAAAGAATATTTGGACCCACTGTTAAATGGATCACATCCCAAGATTATCGCCTTTGCAAGAAAACATTTGATATTGTAATCAAAACCATACTTTTTAATTATATCTATTGACTGTCAGGAAAAATTAATTGTAAAACTCCAAAAACAAATTACAAATCAAATTATTAAGAATAATGTTATTAGGTCGAGTTTTGATCAAGGAAATCTTTGAGGTGGAACCGTTGAATGGTAGGTCCTGGCCCTGAACATGGGACAAATTGTAAGTTATGGGTGCCCCAGACCTCGTCTATGGGCCCTAGGAATAAGTGGCTCATTTAAGGTCGATCCGAACATAATCAGTACATAGTTTAATTAGTATTTAGAATTTTGTTTGGGGAGATCGAGTGGTTCTTCTATATCGCAATTGTGCATAAATTGCACGGATGGTTCAACAAGAAGAAAGGAAAATTTCTTAGTGTTATGGTAAATACACACTTAACAACACTATACCATAGTTTTGAAAACAAAATTGGATCAGACCGGGTTGTTTAATCCAGTTTGACCAGCACCATAAATGGTTCTATATAAGTTTAAAACCCTAATTTGCCCCCTGCATATACGGGCAAAACCATTCAAAACTCAGTCAAAACTAGTTGGTTTTTTTTTCGAACCCAGTTTTAATAAAACTAACCAAATTTTAGTCTTTTAGCAAATTAAGAAGAAAAAAAATTAGAGACACGTATTTCCAAATTCCCATCCCATTTTCCATGAATTGTATTATTTTTTGTTATTTTATTACATTTTTTTAGTCTTCTTTTTTTTTTTTTATCCAATTTATTTTGACTCCTTATTAAAAACACTCTCCATTACTAAGAGCAAATCCTTTACTTTAGATTAAATAGTGGCATTGTCTGACATGCATCTGCAATGTGACCCAAAAAATGAAATTTGGTGGATGATTTTCACTTTTTGGTAGATGATTTTTCATTGTTTTGGTTACTTGTTACACTGCAAACGATGCTAAATAATGCCACAATTTAAGGTGTAGTAGAGGATATGCTATGCACGTTACCCCATCCATTAACCAAAACACCTTTTTCATGGGATCAACCATACCTTTTATTATGTGGGATCAACCATACCTGTGGGATGAAATCCTATGCGCCACGCCCCCTGATGGGACACTCGGGGGGCGGAATCAATTCACTTTTTGGAGGTTTTTGATTCCCCCTCCTGAGTGTCCAGCACTTGATATACACGTAGCTGGCTTAGAATAACGTTCAAAGGGTCTACCTCCAATTGTGTTGGCAAAAAAGATCAAAATATAATAAGGTATTATTGTTGGAAGTTGAGAAAGAAATGGGTAGTAAACATTAAACAAACAAGACAGTAGGAGTATTTTTTATCATTAACCAAGAAGTTTAAATTACTCACAAAGAACAAACCTTTAAACCCACAAGGAATATCCTACTAAAAAAAGAAAAAAAATGGGTAATTGGAACTACAGAATGCAATCTCCATGCACCCATATGCATGACAGTCATTTAAACATACAGTCGAAATCGATTGGTATTTCCCTGATTTTCATAATCATTTGTTACTCTTAAAAGTTCCTTCTTCTGTGAAAGTCTCTCTCTCTCAAAAAAAGTTGTATTCGATTTCTCCTTATTCCAACCTGATTTTACCTTCCTTCAAATTTTTCAATCTGAGAAAACAAGGCAGCTCCAGAGTCATCACTAACGGTGACAATCGGAACCCCGCCGGAATCCTCATCGCTCCGTGGCTCCAAAACAATAAGATTGGCACTAGTGTCTTCAGGAGCGTCAAGCTGCAACGATGCCTCCTGCAGCTGCAGAGCATACTCCAAATTCCACAGCACATCCCCCATGGACGGCCTATCAACCCCATGATCCGCCAAGCACTTCTCTGCGGCCTCCACATACTTCTTCAGCGACCCCGAGCTTATAGTCCCGACGAGATTCGAGTCAATGATCTTCTCAAGCAAGCCCTTCCTGTGCCACTGCAATGCCCACTCAGCCAAGTTAACCTGCTCCCTTGGCAGCGCTGGATTAATAGCAGGCCTAGCACACAACACCTCGAAAAGAACAACCCCAAACGAGTACACATCAGACTTCTCTGTCAGCTGCTGCCTTCTAAAGTATTCAGGATCCAAATATCCAAAACTACCTTTCACGGCTGTACTAACATGGGTCTGCTCCAATGTGGGTGCAGTCTTTGACAGACCAAAATCCGAGACCTTAGCAACCAAGTTCTCATCAAGAAGAATGTTTGTGGTTTTTACGTCTCTGTGGATAATCCCCTGCGCAGCGCCTGTATGAAGATAATGCAGGCCTCGGGCAGCACCAATGCAGATCTCTAGTCGTTGTTTCCATGACAATGTAGGGAGGGTAGAACCATAAATGTGGTCACGGAGAGGACCATTTGCCATATATTCATAGACAAGGATCATCTCTGATTGTTCGTCACAGTACCCAATTAGGGACACTAAGTGGCGATGTCTAAGCTTGGAGAGCATTTGAATTTCTGTTTGGAACTCGTTAATTCCTTGCTCGGATCTAGGATTTCCACGCTTGATGGCGAGCTTAGTCCCATCTTCCAATTCCCCAAGATAAACCTTTCCAAAACCACCAACCCCAATAACCGCCTTCTCATCGAAATTGCGCGTGGCTTCTTGCAATTCGGCGAAGCTGAAGTAACGCCCGAGCCCGAGCGCGGAGGAGTAGAACCCCGAGTAACCGCTCTTGCTCTTGGACCCGAACCCGCGCGACCCGCTCTTGCTGGACAAGAAGCTAGAGTGGCTGGCGTGGAGAGGGAGGAGCCATGAGGAGAAGCTGTTCCTTTTCTCCCAGTCTTGAGGCCGTCTCTGCCAACGAATGAAAACCATTCCAAGCAACAGCATAGCCGTGACCCCCATAACCAACCCAACTGCCGCAACTACTTTCATCTTACTAATTGTGGACGGTCCCTGATACGACCCGTCCACAGAGAACATACCATCCAAGCTTCCAGCCGAGTTGCTCATCTTCATGACTTCCAAGCCGTTTAGAATGGCGTTCGGCAAGCCGGATTCGACATTTGAAGCCGGGCCCACCTGGACCCTTATCATGCCATTTGAAACAGCCGAGGCATTAAGCACAAAATCCTTGTAATAAGGCACGGCTAGGCCAGAGGTGAGCGTCGAGAGATCGAGTCCCGACACGCCCATCATCCCATTAAGATAGACATTGAAATAGAGATCATTCAAGCTCTTGCTCACAATATCGCAGAAGTGCATTCTAACCAAATAGGAAAAGCTAGAATCCACATTCATCTCCCACGTGAGATTAAAATTCGGGTCCGTCACGCCGGAATCCGCCATCTGATTGGCCGTGGCATACACATAATTAGGGGCAATAAATGGGGTGGCGCCGCTCGCCGGGTACTTAATAATCTTCGGAGCAACCGATACGTTACGTGCGGCTTCCGGAAACTTTAAAAACAAGTTATCGGAACGCCACGTCCTCCCCAGCGTATCGTTCTTGGGCGTTACAATCGGGCCACCCACATTCAACCGGTATGACACCTCTAGCACATAATTGGACAAGCCGGAGAAGTCGCCGGCTGGAGAGACGGTGGAGGCAGAATCGGAAATGAGCGTGTCCGGTGCCGACACGAGCTCAATAGCATTAATGAATGCATAAGACTTGGCTTTGGGTTCGAATTTGAGGGAGAATCTATCGGAAGTAATGTTAATGAGGTACTCGTTGAAGACCATGGAATCATTATTAAGCACAGAGAAATCATGTAGGAGGACGAAGTCATCTGTGCTGACAGAGAAAATGGCACTTGTGAGATTGTACGAAGGATGGGAGAGTGGGTAGAAATAAAGACGTAGCCAATGTCGTCCAGGGTTAGAGATGAAAAAGCTGTACGTAGATGTATCGGGGAACACCCTCGCCGTGAGATATAGAGGCAAGGAAGGAGCAGAGGCGTTGTTTGAAATGGATTGGACGGAAGCCTGCACGTCTTCGTTAGTGGAGAGAAAAGAAGCCGATTGAGCATCGGATCGGAAGGTCCGGCCATCGTCTAGGACGGTGCCTTGGGCTGCACCGCAGTCGATAAGGTAATTGTCGGCGGGCGAGTATTTCAACGAAGATGAAGAAGAAGAAGAAATTGGACTTGTGAAGTTGAGGAGGAGAAGGAGGAGAAGGGAAAGGGAGGAGATGGTTTGAGGTAGGCTAAAGCCATGTTTCTCTCCTCCCATTATTGGGTTTGAAGATTTTGTATGAATTTTGGAGGAGGGGCTAAGAGAGTGTCATTGTAGGTGATGGTGGAGGAGGTGGAGGAGGAGGGGACGTTGGGGCTCTGCCAGCATCATCTCTAGACAAAGGAATGAAGAGAGATTGATGGGTTGTGTTGTTTGGAGGTTTGGACAATGAACCGTACGCCTGTTTTAGAGGAATTTGTATCAAGAAAACAAAAGAAAATTGATATGATTCACAGATTTTGACAGATGGGTTTGGAGAGAGAGAGAAAGCAGTTAAAGAAGACGTGCATCCTTGTCTGGAAGTAGTATTTGTATTTGATGATTGGGAGACTGGGACGACTTGGTCAGGGTATCTAAAGTGTTTAATTTTAACGAAACATTTGAGAGAGTTGCGGTAGGCCACTATTATCTGTGCAAAGTGCAAAGTGCAAACCGCGTACCCAGTTGTCCATGCGACCCTTCCGTTCTCGGAATGCCTGAAATGTTGTGATGTGATACGATGCTTTGTAATGTATGAGCATTATAGGATTAAACCTGATTGAGAGAAATGGCACATATATGAGTTCAGGACCCACGTTGTTATGTGGCTTAATAGCCATCGATCCTTCTAGTTGGTCTTGGGAAGTTAGACCCATTTTGCATGATCGTATAAGTTTTAAGCCCTTTTTATGGTATCTTTTTTGGTTCATGTTGTTAGGTCTGCCAACTGGGTGGCTCATGAACTAACTCGAAATGGGCTCTCCTAAACAACATTTGTTAATGTATTGACTTTATCTTCCTTCCAGGATCAAGAATAATTAGATCCATGATGTAGAGGCTGCTGCCTTAGTTTCGTCTTTCATAGTTAATATTGAAATATTTTACAGTTCTAAATCACCATACAGTTGATACCCTCAAGATTTAAATATCAAATGTCTGTAAAATCATAGTAGGTATGCAAATAAACTGAGTACGAACAGAAAATTAGCATATCCATATTTGGTTCATTTATAATCAGATATTTAAATGAACTAATATTTAATCGAATCGGATGCATATAGTTTTATATTTGTATCTGTTAAATTAGTCGAATATCAGATACAAAGACAGATATATTCAATTACAAAAATTATTAAGTTTTAGTAGATATATTTGTATCCGTTAAGTGGGGCTTTGAGTTAGGGTTAATGTTAAAAGTATTTATATACTATAATATAATGTTACATAATCTACAGTATTATATTATGACTACTAATTTAAAACCAATCATTACGTATAAAATACATAAATGAATATGGATATTTAATCAGGTTGGATTTATATAAATTTGTATTCGGTCCGTTTATAAGTCGAATAATTTTTAAATGAACAAATTTTTAATCGAATTGGATACACATGAGTTCATATTCACTCTAAGCGGATACGAATATGAACCTAATATGGCTAATAATAAGATGTTTACACCCCTAAATCACAGCCACCTTTGGGGCTGTGATATGACCGTAGAGAGATTTAGAGCTATAGACAATTTCATCTAATTCTCCCTTTTACTTAGTAAAAAAGAGAGCCCAATGTGATTTCGTCCAACTTAAGGTGATCTCCTTGTTCAAAAATTTAACATGGGTCAATCAAATCAGATGGTTGTTAGAGACCCGCTTTCGGTTTTCCATGATGCTTTAGGTGGGTGAGACCCATGGGAAGCTTTGGGTATACTAGAATTTTTGCTACATGAATTATGAATACCTGTACTCGAGATGGTATGAAAAAGGGAAAGGATGTTCTGTCCAGGACACCAGGGACATCACATGGAATAAAATGGGTGGGTGATGCATTTTTTGAATATAGAATATGCATTTTATTTTATATGACGTCCCTTGGTGTCCTGGACACCATCCTAGACACCAAATCCTGAACATAGCATCTTTTCCCAAAAACTACTACTTTCATTTTTTATAATGAAAACTATAAAGCTTGTTTGGGCACAACCATACACTACCCAAATCAGGGACAACAGTATGTCTAGAAGCAATTTTATTGTTCTATCTGGCCTGATGAACAGTGAAAGAATGAGAACAACTTCATTGGTTCGAGATTGGGAAAAGCACAAATTTCATAAATGCATTCTTTATCCTGTGTCCAAACACCTAGATAAGGCCAATGCCCCTTGCTCAGGTGGCTGTAGCAACCAACGTCCAAGCAGAAGAATCAAGATCGAATCGCCCGAGCTGTATCCTCGGCACTGCACTACCTTATGGTTTGCCAGACATAAAGGGGATGGGGCCCATACACTTTATGCAGGGCCCCACCTCCTTTGTGTGTTGGTTGTCAACAAAAATTCCATTGTTCTTGGATTGACACATGGATGGGTCTTTCCAATTTGAATTATCACAAGGGTTCGGGTTCGGTAATGCCACTAGACCAAGGACTTTTACAACAAACAATGTCACCCAAATTGACAACAAAAATAACATTTTACTAAATTGAAAATACATAGTACAATGTCAGTTACAGAGGTACCTTCGAACAATAGATTAGCCACTTTCTCTCCTCTAAAATAGAGGGAAGACTTCGTTGAATCCGATTCTTTGAACAAGAAAGATTAGTTGATATTCTTCTCTTGGAAGAACTTTGTTGAATATGGTTTCGCGAACAAGACAAATTAGCCGATGTCCTTCTCTTTGAAAGAATTTTGTTGACTCTGGTTCTGTGAATAAGACAAATTAGTCGATGCCCTTCTCCCGGAAGAATTTTGTTGAATATGGTTTTGTAGTGCAGTCGAATCGCCTGAGACAGGGGTTCAAATCACCACAAGATTGAGTTACTAATACGCCTAATCTAATGCTACTGCTACAGATAAAAGATATTGTTGATGATGATTGATTTTCTCCTCTTTGTCATTGTTTCCTTCTTCATTTATAATAGTTTGTCCATGACACCATAGTTTCTTCCCCACGTTCGTTGTCTAACCGTTTTTTAGTTTGAATTATGGGACATCTTGCTTGCTAACTGGGTCATGTGCTACTTAGTGTGATGATGGTGGAGCACCTTGTCCTCTTCATCTTCTGTTTAACGTGGCTCATTCTGTAACCGTTTGATGTGCTGTCACTTAGCTCCACATGACTTTTATTGATTGGCGAATTTCAAAATATATGTTAACAAATGCCCCCTAAATGTGTCTAGTTTGAATCCTAACCAGACACGTGTTGATTTCTTGCCGTTTTATAGTATTGACGCCATCATGTTAGCCATCTTCTATTAATGTCACTTTCATTTTAATTAAATCATTTATGTTCTCAATCGGTGCCTTCTTTGCTCTTAACTACTTCATCTTCTTCTTCCTATTCTGTTCAATCTTTCTCCTTCATCGTCGTTTTATGGCCCGAGTGAAGCAAATCGCATCTATTAACATTGAATCTGCTGAACCTTCCTCCCCTACCGAGCAAAGGGAAGAATGAGAGATTCCTACCATTGAAACTGATACCGCATTGCTTGTGGTTAAAAAACTATGCATCTTAAGCGTAGTTAACAGTGCCATGTCTATGACAATCCTTATCAAGCTACCTTTTGAGTCCGCTTCTTTAAGCTCTGAGATCCCTCGTTACAGTCTGGGTCCCACATTTCTAAAGGAGACCCTACCTCGGATGCCTCACTACTTCCCGATCGATCTTCATGGAGCTTCATTATTCTATGCTGATGGGGTGAATGGGAAAAGAAGCTCGAGCTCGGCTCCTAGTACAAATCCAACCGTTCTTGGGTCAACTGGGTGGATCGCATGTTCACCCAAAAGCAAAAGAAATGGGAGAAGCTTGGTCTCATCGGAGCCATTCTTTCTTCTAAATCAGATATGCCTTTTAATCAATCCCTTATCTCTCATTTTTTTTGGTTTTTTGGTCTCCTACCTTTAACTATTTCTTGCTCCCGGAGGGTCCTATGTCAGTTACCTTGGCTGACATTTATCACCTCCTAAACATTCCTCTTAATGGTGATATCATTCTCCATAATTTTAGTGTCTCTTCTCGATCTTCTTTTAACTGTCCCTTGGAGTCTTCCCGTATTTCTTACACCTACTATCTTACTCGAGAGATGGGAAAACCTGTTAATGAGGTAACATTCTAGGAGGAATATTCCTTCTACCTCTACTGGATGTGTAAACTTATAGTTTGCTCATTCTCTAAGAGAATCACTTTAGGGTTTGTCCACATTGCTATAGCTTTGGCCTCGAACTGTCGATTGGCCCTTGGCCCCTTTATGCTTGCTCTCCTCTATAGATCACTCTGGTCCCTAACTCGAGAGAGGTTTTCTGAGTCAGTTAATGAGTTATTATGGTTACTCTGGTTGTGGGTTTATGCCTATTTTCCAAGTTTATCCCCTGTTCCTTTAAATTACTAAACTAAAGTCTCATTCTGCTATGCGCAGTACTGGCTCGAGGCCAGATATCTTGAGTCATCTTCCCCTACCTTCGCACGGTGTATCGATGTCATTCTTGATATGCAACAAGTACATTCTGACATTCATTTCATCCCATTATGAGACCCATAGTTTGGCTCTACCGAGTATCTTACTTGGCAATCAAACCCTACCCATTCTAAGCTCAAGGCCTTAAGGACTTAGGCGTCTTGTATTTATTCTCGAGACTTGCCTATTTTTTGTAAGTCTGAACAAGTAGAAGCTTACTGTCCTAACAAGTGTGCTCGACAGTTTGGACTTGTTCAATGTATCCCTACTCCTCCCATTTTCACTTTAAATTCCCCATGGGAGACTTGACCCCCTGGCTCAAAGGAATTATTCCTTGAGAAGAAAGGGGAAAATAGTTCAACGATGGTGTCACTTTATGTCCTACCTTTCAACGGAGTTCCAAAGTCGATGCCTTCCTTTAATACTTGGTGGTCAAGCTTTTTGGAAAGCATTCGAGAGCTGATGGGTCAGATAAAAGATCGACTGTACCCTCCATATGAGACTTCTCCACTAACAGGTATACTCCTTTTAATTTATACCTATCTTTTCTTTTCCTTTTGTTAGTTCTAAAATTTTTATGGAATAACACTTTCCAGTGGCTCCTCTCCGTGTTGTACCTGCACTTCCAACTTCATCTCGCCTAGACAAGTAGTCAGATGGTGGTATAAGGAAATCGAGACGCCAGGAGGACATTAAAAATTTATTCATGAAAGATATGGCTGAGCATCAAAGGGTAGCTATTCGAGCCATTAAGGCTGAGCCTCATGCTGAGGGAGAGGTTGCCCCTGGCGAGGAGGAAAAGGAAAGCGGTTATCCTTTCTACTAAGGACAAACTAAGCCAGGAGCTTGAGGAGAAAGAGCTTTTGAAGAAAACCAAACTCGAGCTTGAGGCTCTGAATTAAAAGAAAGTTGAGGAGGAAAAAGAACATAAGAGGTTCAAATTAGAAAAATGAACCATAACACTAAATCATCAACTTACTCACTTATGGGAAAAGGAGCAGAAAGCTGCTGAAGAGAAGAAAATGGAAGATAAAAGAATAAAGGAGGAGGAAAATGAGATGAAAAGGCAAGAAGAGAAGAACCAAAGAAAGGAGGAGAGGAGAAAGAGAAAACAAGACACTAAGTTAAGAGGAAACAAGAGGAAGAGCAGAAGAAGAAATAGGAAGATAAGAAAAATAAAGAAGAAGATAGGAAGAAGAAAAAAGAAGAGGAAAGGAAGAAAGATGAGGAAAGGAAGAAGAGGGAATAAAAGGAGAGAAATATTGTAGAGGAAACCAAGAGGAAGAAAGAGGATGAAGAAAGAAGACGCATGCTTGAAAAGGCCAAAAGAAGGGATGAACTGAGAGAGAAAAAGGTGAAGGAAGAGAAAAAGAGACTTGAGGAAGAAAAAAGAAGAAAGGAAGAAGAAGATAAACGAAAATAGGAAGAAACTGAGGT